>VYZM01003159.1:95292-109638 GCA_013398915.1 Dromas ardeola
GTGGGGGGTGCGGAGAAGACTTTTCTCCTTGAATTACATCTTCCATTTTTGTCAGAAATTCCGTCACCACACAGATTTTCTTTACCATAAGAAAGGGCACTCAGTGACACTTTTTCCTGCTTAGTTCAAATGGAATAGGCTACATTTACATTCAGGATTCAGAACATAAATTTGTTTTGTTTATAAATGGAATCTAACACTGATGCGATACTTTTTCACTTAAATGCTAAGACAACCCATTGTTTTTAACTTTTTTAAATTCCAGTTTGGTTTTAGTTGGGTAAGTAGCTGAATTAATTAAAACACTTTACAGTGCATGTCAATGCAGGGAAACAGTACAACAACAAAAAAAAATATACATTACAAAAAAAATACATTATTGCTAGCTATATTCCCACAACAGTTTTCAATTTCTCTTTCTACTGAACACACCTATGAGTTAAATATTTAAAAAAGCCTACTGCTTGTACTTACCTTGGACAATACAGGCACCCAGGTAGGCAGCATCAGAAAAAGAACACAGCAAACGGCCATGGAAAATGTCCCTTTTTATTTGTAGATATAAGAGGTATCTGAAATATAATTTAAAAAATTAGGAAACGATGTGGCATCTTTTTGTAACAGATTTAACTTATCAATGTGAAACCAGTTGTGCAACTATTCTGGATCTCACTCTTGCTACCTTAAATAACAGGAAAGAGGCAATGCGCAACCACAGGAAAAATTAGGTGTAAGACAAGAGATTTTTCTCAGTAACAATGAAATAATGACAGCAGAAGGAAAAAAAATGAAAAACACTAAGAGACAGCATGGAGAGTACTTTATTTAAAACGTACAGCTGTTAAAATGCTCATTAGCAATGTGAAATAAATTACGGTACTATAAGTTTGTTTGACCACACCTCCTCTCACTAAATACAGGTTTACACAATGAAATTGCTCTCTCTATCTCTGTAGATGTAATAGCAATTGACCACAGTGGAGAGGATTTCTTTCCTTTTCTTTTTACAAGTTTTTAAGTTTTGAGGCAGAAGCGACTCCCTGCGGGCCAGGGGGACAGCGGGCACAGGCCTGGGGGAAACCTCTCCCATTCCTCTCAAAGCTGCTCTTCCTCCAGAGGAACTGGGGAGAAAAAACAAGAGGGCTCCTTCCACCTGCCCTCCGCCTCCTGAGCAGCATTATTTCTAATAGAAAGAGGAGAGGCGCAGACACAAGGACATTGCTTTCTCTTTTGCTTCTCCCCAAGAAAGCAGCCTCCCAGAGATGATGGACCAACTCACGTCCCAGTGACTCACTCACAGATCCCTTCCCAGCCACATCACTGGTTACAGCTGCACCATTCATCAGCTTCACCCCTCTGGGAAAATAAACCGTTTAAGCATTGGTTTAGTCAGATAAAGTCAGCTATCTAGAGGGTACTATCAGACCCAGGGGCTTCTGCAGACCTTCAGGTCATTCCTTGATGCTGCCAGTCCTCTCCGACCTTGTGCTATAGTTAGCTATATAAGCCGATGAAAATGGGCTTTATGAGTAATACTGATGTCAGACATATTTTGCCCAAGTTGCTTGGTTCTGTGTGTACCAACTCCTGCAACAACTAGCTTATCTGAAGTTTACAGTGAGTTCTAGATTTGAGCCAGACTGGAAGTATTATCTGAAGGGCAAGAGAGATTTTCCTCCTTTCCTTCGATTGTTATTAAATGCTACATAAAGATGAGACAGTTATCGCCAAGAAAAGCAATTTTTTCTCATTGTGAACATATCCCTTCACTGCTCTACAGTATTAAGTTTTTACAGGAACTTTGCACTTTAAAGCCTTTTTTTTTAATTTTTATTTTGCAACCCCTTTTTTTTCCTGTAATCAGTGTCCAGTAACAGCTCACCAATTCACTTCCATAATTTGGTACTGCTACAGTACAGGTATTTCCCAAAGGAGAACTGCATTAGGACGAACCAAAGGCCTCAATGAGATGCAGTAAAAATTCTTAACCTGCAACGACAGCCTACCAGAAAAGGCTCAGTATATTGATGCAGATACCACATATAACTTGGGCAAATGAGCAGTCCCCATCCTAAAACTTTTGGTAAGTCTTGCCAGGGTGAAAAATTGGGTTGTGCTTCTCCAGAGTGACCATTAGCTTGAGGCCAAACTGAGTTCACCTTTAAGAAGTGTCAAAAAAGCCACCTATGAAAGGAAGTCCCAAGATTTCACAGCATGGCTTCTGAGCTGAGACATACGGTCAACAGATCTCCAGTGACACTGCAAATTGGTGGTTTCTGAGTTTGAAAACTACTACAAAGAGATACGGAAGTAAAGACACTTCTGGAAAAGCATATTAATCCACTGCTCCTGACCTACATTTGCAGACATGAGGCTGAGATGAGAACTTCCAATCCGAAGTCTCAGGACTGTGCTAGGTCCAACTCTCCAGCTGTACGGATGGATGCAAATGCTATGAAGAGTTACTTTTCCATTTATGTTTTGGTATTTACAAGAATAAAAATTAGTTTTGAGGAAATTCTTTCCCCTGTAACAGGATTAGGCACCAATGCTGCCCAACCTGACCACCTATTACAAGCCATTATCTTCAGAGCCCAGGGAGAATGGAAAATCTTCAAGAATTGACTGAAGCACCTGTTCAAGAGTCAGGCAGCCTCTCTCTTTCTCTCTCTCAAATGCTATGCAATAAATCATGAGTTAGGTTCCTGAAGTGAGATGGCAGGGATTTCCCCTCCCTCCCCAGTATGTGCTTATTTTATGAGAATAAACCCGAAAATACACATACCTGAAATCAGTAGAATTCAAAACCAGTTTTCTTAATGCAGGGAGACAGCCATAAATACAACAGTTTGTGCTGGGTCACCAAGATACTACACTGGCACTTAAGATCAAAGACAACAGCAGCATCAACAGAAACTCCTCAGAATGAGGGTGAAAACTCATTTCTATGCATTCCATAAAATTCTGTATAGATAAACACACAGGTTTGGGTGGGAGTGTGCATACTTGTGGCATTTCTAAGCAAATTGTTTGTTGCTGACCAGGATCAAAGATCCTCGATGTCGTTATTAAATTTCTGCATCCATAATAGTCTCAGTTATCTCAGCTAATCTTAACCTAGAAATACATGGCTTTGTTTTCCCAAGAAAGAAATCAACCAGGAATAAGTATAGGTATCATACTAGTTTCTTGCTATGAAAGAATATGAAACTAACAAAACTTGTAAAAAAAATACCCCTCAAAGTTAGCTTCCTTACATTAAAAAATAATATATACTCTTTCAATCTACATTGTCAATACGTTACGCTAATAAAAATGTATTATTATTATTATCTGTTCCCTGCAGCTATATCACTGGCTCTGCCAGTTGTTCAGAATAAAAAACAAAATCAAAACCAAAAGAGAATTCAAAAATTGCAGAAAACTTCCATTATAATTTTTCTGTAACTTCAGAATAACACATTTTTCATTGTCTTGTCTCCCTAACATCCCAGGGAATATTTCCTTACTGAAACAATTGGGAAAACACAAATACATATTCAATTTTGCTGAGAGGTATGTTAACAGAAAATAAATAAAAGTAAACAGAGGATATCTAACCAACACAGCACATAAGAGACAATTTTAGGGAAAAGAACATCTGTGCCTCAGAGCTTATTTCTTCCCAGTGATCATCCTGGGATGACAGAGCTGAACACAACCCATCACGCAGGCTAGCTAATGTCACAAATATGGGCCATCAATGTTATTAAGCTCTCTTTGCTTTAAAATATATAATCCCCAGCACTTGCTAGTCTGAGGAAGAAGCTTTGTTTTTCCTCCCTCATATGAAAGGAGGTTTGTTGTTGCAATGTTTCAGTGGCTGTTTTGGGGGGGCAGGGGGCGTGTCTCAAATTGTTCATGTACCTTTCTATTACACTAGTAATTTTTTTAATAGAAATACTGAAGTTTATTTTTTCTGTCACTAAGACTCTGTGCTACTGAGTTGCTGCATGCATTTGACCACTGAAATCCTTAATCAAATGGTTCAAAGAACTATTCCATTTCTGAGGGGAAAAAAAGAAAAAAGAAACATCTCCAAGACAGAAGGCAGCATTCAAGAGGGGAAAATAGGCACAGAGCACAGTTCACAGTGAAGACTGGAGAAATTGTTGGCTGGGACACAAGGGAAGCACTTGCACTTATAAGAAGGGCAGGGGAATACCCATGCAGAGCAGAATCAGAGAGTCTGGATGTGTTTTTCGGAGACCACCCACACAGGAAGCTGCACGGGATACTGTTCATCTTCAAAGCAAGAAAGGCAGTCTGGCACAAGACTAAGACACTAAGGAGTTCTTTCAAATGAAGGAGATACATTCACTTTGGACGGAAAGGCAATGTTGCAAGCTTTGCCAAAGGTTGGCTCAACATCAGACACTTCCTATAATCCTGATAAAGTAATTTATGTCCCAGGTCAGCAAAGACCTATGAATGCGTATCTGACTCCTGAATTCTGTAAGGTTTATGCGTGTACTTAAAATTGCCTACACTTACGGAAATAACTTGCAAAATCAGGTCTGATTTTGCTGCTCCTCTTGTCCTTCCATCACAGCTGTTTTTGCAAAGCCCTGGCACAACTTTATGGCCCGATTTACAGCCCTAAGTATGCAGGCTTACCAGCAAGCTAGTAAATGTATGCTTCAGTGCTTACACTCACAAATGTCTATCACTGGAATAACCTCATTTCCATCTATTATCTGTTTGCAATCCAGATGACTCAACTCCAGGTTCGCCAAGCCCCTCCCACAACTGCAGATGAAGGGTCAGCAATATCTATTCTTGTTTTCAGGCAGGCTTCATGACCCCCAGAGACCATGTTGCTAACTGCTTAATAGTCAATTTTTTTATCTATTTTAAGATGTTCAATGAGGCAAGAAAGCTTTCCCACAGCCAAACTTTGTGGTTTGTCCACGTAGTGGTTTTTTCTTGTGTTCAAGTCACTTCACTCATTTTACCCCAGTAACAAGCACTTCTCACAGCATTGTCATAGCCTTTCCAGCTGACAGACTCGGTCACCTAGAGAGGTCCAGCAATGTTTTAGAAATTGTTACCTCAGCATGGTGTCTAACTTTGACTGCACTGCTCTTTCCCATGCTACTGTGCATACTCAGGTGCAGAGTAGCAGAGGACAAATGCACCTGTTCGTAATATGCCTGGATCGGGTGCCCTCCTCCCACAGCAGAATTTATGAGTTCTTTATGTATATTATTCTGGACACTAACTTCACATTCTGTCTTCTACAGTAGAAGACTGTAGAAGGAGTACGCCACAGGAGTCCTGCCAAAGTCTATGAATCTAACATAACCACTACTCCATATTAGTATGTAATATCACAACTAAGATAACACCTTTTCTATGCTCTACAGTGCTGCCTAGATAACAAGGCTAATAGCAACAATAATTATATTATCTAAAAATATATTTCTTGTCTACTTACTAATATTTGAGAAGTATTTTGATATCTTACAAACTAAAGAAAAGACATCACTCTATTAGCTATTGATAAAACACAGAGTTGACAGACAGATCTTGGAATCACCAACTCAGGGTGCAGCAGCAGCCAGAAAAGCCAATAAAATGTTGGGCATCATCAGGACAGGTAACTGTGAACAAGACAGAGGGGCATTTTGCCACTATGTAAAGCCTTGGTGCAATCACATCTTGAATGTTTTACCTAGCTCTAGCCTCTGCATCCTAAGTAGGACATAGTTGAGCTTGATACAGAGAACAACTAAAATGAGTGAGAGGGTAGATCCTCCCTTACAAGGAGAGACGGTGACGGAGGGGGAATAAGGCTGAGACTCATGAAATCATGAGGGTAGTGGGAAAGGCAAATGCAGAACTGCTGTTCACTGAATCCTGCAATTCTAGAGCTAGGAGAAAGCAATTAAATTCAGAAAATTCCTTAAGGCAGACGAAGGAAAGTACCTTACACAGCAGGTCGTGAGCCACCCTCCCTGTTCTACGTTTTCTGGAAAGAAGTACTAATGCTAAGGATTCGAACACAATGAAAGTAGCAGCACCTTTAACTCCATCCTAAACCTATGTTCCCCCTTGATCACCAAAGTCGCCAGAGAAGCTCTGGATCCATAATATTAAAAAGAAACAAGAACAAACACAAAAACTATTCCCTCAGAAAGAAATGGTCCATTACTGTCCTGGGGTGGGGGTGGGAAGGTCACTTGAATAATGTCATTTCTGTGGTCCGGATGATGACTGCCACTTGATCTAGCAATATGTGGGCTTGTCCTCCTGGCTTCAGAGCTGGCCAGTGCCTGCATTACAGTGTACGGTTTTTCCTTGGGAAAGGGGAAAAGTGGGAAAAATTACCATGCCAGCCAGCTGCTTGACAGCACTGGCCATGGGGGAGGATCCTGGGGGAAGCTTTATTGCTACACAAGAATTCATTTCAACGATGAATAAAGAGGACAAAGGAGTGATAAAGGACAAGCTTCATTTTGGATACGGGGTACACAAAAGCCGCACCGCAGCACAGGAATAGATTCTCCTCTGCAAGTTTCCACAACTGAGCTGCATCTTCTTAGCCCTCATGCATCCCATCAGAGGACCAAAAAAGGACATCTGAATGTGTAAGGTCTCCTCCCGCAGACACAAGCTCCACCAAAAAATCCAGGACTCTCCTGAATAATTTTTTTCCCCACCCCAAATGCTATCTGTAAGCCTGCCAGCACGAAGTGCTTTTACTAACGACTCTCATTCATTTTTAAGACTTACGCTTTTCAATCTGACTGTGAGTCCAATACTATTAGAACTATAAACCCACTTGCCAACTGCCAATATGGCCTTGAGAAAGCCAAAACAGACAAGTGGACTTGCAGAGGCATCAAAACATAGCTACCACTGCATACCTTAAGAAAAGCAGAACAGGGTACCCAGAGAGGCAGAGGTATTCCTAAACGATGCCTGGAACAGGGTCCAGCAGCACAGGCCTCACCTCGGAAGGATGAACATATTGCAAGACTTTTCAACTTGCAAATAAATGGCATGATGTTCAAGCATTAACAACCAGATGGAGCACCATCAGCCTCAGCTGGCCTCCCACTTCTGGAGGGAAAAGCACCAGGCTTTTCTAGTACAAGGCAATATAAAGTACAGCTGTTTGAGACAGGGCTAGTCAAGCATTGCATGCATGCAGTTGTACTGCCCTTCCTCACCCAAGCTAGCTCACTCAGGACTCTTGAATTTGCCATGTTTACGTACCCCAAGTCTTTGTCATTTTATATGCTTTTCTTGTATCAAAGTACTCGTTACACCGTTTTATGACAGCCTAGTGATTGAAGAACTGCTTCTTGGATTAGGAAATATGAATTAGGAAAAAAAAAGGGCATGATGAAAGCTAGTTGAAATAATCCATCTTTGGTTAATTCCGCCAGCTACTCACCCATGCCCTCTTCTAGGTCTGTTTTTTTTCTACAATAATCATGGATTACTGCTGATACAGTATTATCTGCAGCATTTTAGATCATTCCTTTGGGACCTCAAATGACTTTATGTTCTCTCATTTTAATTATACATACATAGTATAACGTAGGGATTTGGAGATAAGAAGGCACGAGGCCTTAGGCTGCTTTATTACATAAGAAAGAACAATCACTGACTTATTTGTTACCTAAACAAGAACACTGAAAAGAAATAACTAAGTAAAAATCTGTGCCCAAGTGTGACCGGTCTTTGGATCCATCTGTACATGCTCCTTTGTCTGTTCCCATTCTGTTCACACGCAGCATCTCAGGCTTTCCCAGCTGTGGACCCTTCCAGGGCTCTGACCTGAGATCAAAGAGTAGTGAAGACAGGCACAGAGCAAAAATGTCTGTGCTTTCCAGAAAGTGTAGTGGGATGCTGTTTGTACTGTGAATTGAATGACCTCTGCAGTTACAGCTTCCTTCATTACAATTTTATATCTTTGTACGCCATGCCAGCAGAATAATCTTGACCATCACAGTGAACTCTGGAATATCCTTTTTTCTGCATGTGATTTCGTGCGCATAGCTAAAGAAAACACCTTCTCGCCATCAAGCCTATCATGCTCTCTGGAATGCACCAAAAGTATGAAAAAAAAGAAAATGAGGGGGAAAGGAAATTAGCAGCAATACTGAAAAAAACATATTCAAGGCCTCTACCCCAATCCTGCGTAGTGTCAGCCAGAGAACAGGCTGCAGAACAAATGCTGATTCAACAAGAAAAGAAACCAAAATTATGTTTTACGGGTATGTGTGGCAGGGAACAAGGGAGATGTGAGGACCTGCCTGTCGTGTCACTACTGCCTAATTAAAAACTAGTAGTTATTACTCTCCTTAGGGATGCTCAGTGAAGCCAGTTAAATGCTGCTTTCTGAAACTGAAGTATTTTGTTCTGGCTTCAAGTCACCTGTAAGTGCTAGACAATCAGATCTAGAAAGCCACAGATTACCATTCAGAAGAGCCTGACATCCTCCAGACACTGCGCATGAAGCAGGAGTCAAACCCTCAGAGGTGGCCACAGCATAGAGGAACATAACTCTTCTACTAAGGTTAAGCACCTCTTTCTCTTTAAAAGATTACACAAACTGTTCAAAAATCCATATTCACTGTTTCTGTTGCAATCTGCTGAGCCCCCAGTGCCCCTAAAATAAATTCAGAGGCCTCACAATTTAAGGAAGTAAGTTAAATCCTTGCCACTTTCTCATCTTCAAGTGTATTGAAAGCAAAAGGAAAACTAGAGAAGTTGTGGGCCCACTGTTGAACGAGACACGAGTCACGGTGACGGAGGATGCGGAGAGGGCGCACCCTGAATGCCTTCTTTGCTTCAGTCTTCACTGCCCTCAGGAGTCCCAGACTTTGAAGAAAGTAACATGGAAAGAGGAAGACTTCCCCTTGGTTGAGGAGGATCAAGTGAAAGATCAATTAGGTCAACTAGACATCCACAAGTCCATGGGCCCGGATGGGATGCACCCGAGAGTGCTGAGGGAGCTGGCAGAACTCATTGCTGGGCCGCTCTCCGTAAAATTTGAAAGGTACTGGAGAGCAGGTGAGGTGCCTGAGGACTGCAGGAAAGCCAATGTCACTCCAGTCTTCAAAAAGGGCAAGAAGGAGGACCTAGGGAACTACAGGCTGCTCAGCCTCAGCTCCATCCCTGGAAAGATGATGGAACAGCTCGTTCTGGGCGTCATCTCAAGGCATGTGGAGGAAAAGAAAGCTATCAGAAGTACTCAACATGGATTCACCAAGAGGAAATAATGTCTGACTAATCTGATAGCCTTCTATGAAGGTGTGACTGGATGGATAGATGAGGGGAGGGCAGTGGATGTTGTCCGCCTTGACTTCAGCAAGGCGTTCAACACGGTCTCCCACAGCATAGGGAAGCTTAGGAAGTGTGGGTTAGATGAATGGACAGTAGGATGGATGGAAAACTGGTTGCAAGACAGAGCTCAAAGGGTCGTGGTTAGGGGCACAGAGTCTAGTTGGAGGTCAGTGACAAGTGGGGTTCCCCAGTAGGGTCCAGTGCCCTTCAATATATTCATCAGTGACCTGGATGAAGGGATAGAGTGCATCCTCAGCAAGTTTGCTGACGACACAAAGCTGGGGGGGGTGGCTGACACACCGGAAGGCTGTGCCGCCATACAGAGAGACCTGGACAGGCTGGAGAGCTGGCCAGAGAGAAATCTTACGAAATTCAATAAGGCCAAATGTAGGGTGCTGCACCTGGGGAGGAATAACCCCATGCACCAGTACAGGTTGGGGGCTGACCTGCTGGAGAGCAGCTCGGTGGAAAGAGACCTGGGAGTCCTGGTGGACAACAGGATGACCATGAGCCAGCAATGTGCCCTTGTGGCCAAGAAGGCCAATGGCATCCTGGGGTGCATCAAGAAGAGTGTGGCCAGCAGGTCGAGGGAGGTCATCCTCCCCCTCTACTCTGCCTTGGTGAGGCCGCATCGGAGTACTGTGTCCAGTTCTGGACTCCCCGGTTCAAGAAGGACAGGGAACTCCTGGAAAGGGTAAGCAATGGGCTACCAAGATGATTAGGGGATTGGAACACCTCTCTTATGAAGAAAGGCTGAAGGATTTGGGTCTGTTTAGTCTGGAAAAAAGACAGCTGAGGCGGGATCTTATCAACACTTATAAATACTTAAAGGGTGGGTGTCAGGAGGATGGGGCCAGGCTCTTTTCAATGGTGCCTGGCAATAGGACAAGAGGTAACGGGTACAAACTTGAGTGTAGGAAGTTCCATCTCAACATGAGGAGGAACTTCTTTACTTTGAGGGTGGCAGAGCACTGGAACAGGCTGCCCAGAGAGGTGGTGGAGTCTCCATCTCTGGAGACATTCAAAACCCGCCTGGACGCGTTCCTGTGCATCCTGCTCTAGGTGACCCTGCTCTGGCAGGGGGGTTGGACTAGATGATCTCCAGAGGTCCCTTCCAACCCTACGATTCTGTGATTCTGTGATCACAATTTTTTAAAAGGCACTATAAAAAATGTCTAATTATTTTAACTATTAAAAAATGTGTCTTTAGTCTTCCTCAAACACATGTCAAACATGTATGGCCCCACGGCCCTGCTGAGGAAGCAGTATTTCCAAAGAATAAGGACAGATCTTTTAAATCCATGTTGACACAAGTTAAGGAGATGAGTTAAGGAGGTAAAGCATTGAAGTGCATTAAGATTTGGACTTTGTTGACAAGTTGTGGTTCACGTAGTCTGTTATTACAGACACAAGAGAGTCCAAGGCGACAATCCCCATGGCCACTGAAGTTAACTTGTGAATTGCAATCCTAACGCCAGCCGACTCTAGAGAAAACGGTGATCACGGACCACACAGAACCTCCTTCTGCAGCGAGAGGTGGTAATTTTATCCTGAGTCCACAGAATTCCTTATTTGGCAATAATATCTCAAAGTGCCTTAACACCCCGAAGCAGGCACTGATTTTATTTCAAAAGCATAGCTATGGAAGCGATCGTTAATTAAAACAAGGGAAGATGAAAGTAAGCGGGTGGAATGGTACGATGTGACTGATGATATTCACAGACGTCCTTAGCAGTGGAACGAAATGCAGTGACAGGCAAGCGCGTGGCTTGATCCTTTGCCCAAGGCACTCCTGGCCCCTGAACACACAGTGTGCACACATTTTCAGGCTCTTATGAGGTTTTTTTCTATAATATCACAGACAGAGGGATGACTTCAGTTATTTCATTCTCCACCTTAATTTCCTGAAAATAATTCCACCTGTAAAACCACAGACTAACTCCAGGATTACAGTCCAGCCCTGCCTACCAAAGGTAGGACAGAAATGAAGCAGCAGTAATCTGAGGTGACAAATACTCAGTTTTCTTCCTGTAAGCCATGTCTAAATCCTAAGTAGTATTTCTACCCATGTTACACTATTTTCACAGAAATCAAACAATTTACTCCATACACACACAGCTTCATGTACTGAATAGATGATAATTTTTTAACATCAGATATTGCCATGGAAAAGCAGGAAAACCAGTTCTTTTTAACATCTGTATGTCTCTCTGATGTCTCTATGGTATTTCATTAAAGGTTTATTCCTATAAAGCTTTTACAAAGACTGCATCAACAATAATCCACATGGGGGATTTTGACAGGGTTAATTAATATTCTGAACCAAAAAGTAGTATGACAATGTGACAGAATGAGTCTTACTGTATCTTAATTTCATTACCCAAATGGGAACTACGGATACCCGTCAGACTTCTACCCAGTTGAAGAAGACAACAGCTCTGTGACATCCTCAGGCACAGAGAGTAGCAGAAATGCAAAACACTATTACTCTGACTCAGCTGACTCTATATGAAGTACATATAGATGTACTTCATAGTACATTCAGAGGCCTCTGATAGTACTGTATGATGTACATATAGTACATACAGCTGTGAAGTACAGATGGCTTTTAAGTCAAAGGGTGACAATATTATTAATTTATTTTCAAATCACCTTAAGCACACGCTGCAACGGAAGTGATTGTCCAGTGAACAGAGCAGAGCTAAAAAAAGAAAAATAGATCTACCAAAAAGGCAACTAGCTATCAAGGTTTCATGACTGCCCTCTGTCAAATACTAATGGACTTTTTTCTTTTTGAGTTTCACCAATCATTGCAATTCAAGAAAAAATTTAACTCAAGCCAATTTACAGCATCACCTTAAATCTGACCCTCTGCTTTAGACGATGAAGCAAATTCTCAGAGGCGAGTTCCATTACACTTCACTTGCTCATTTCAGCTGCATTTCCTACATTTACATTGTGTAAGAGACAAAGCAAAGCTTCCCAAACAGCAACACTAGGAAACTATAAAGCAGATCAGATACAAAAAGGTATGATGTGCACAAGGTAGACATATGAAAAAAGAAATTATTAATCCTTTTTAAGGTCTTAATAGTATTAGTTTTAACAAAAGACAGTAAAACATTCTTCATGCAGCAGCTTGACTTTAAAAACTAATTTGAAATGTTCCAGCAAAGCCTAAAACATACTGACAGCACAATACACTTCAGTGAGCTAATTCTAGATGCTTTGCATTTCGATAAAACTTCTCCTGGGAGGGTATCCAAGTAGTTAAAAGAAAAAAAAAATCAATTATTAAGGCTCTTGAATGAGGAAGGTCTATACAAAGTTTATACTCTGGCTTACAAAAAATAAAATGTTCATCCAAGGACAAACATGAACAAATAATGAAAATCCCTTGACTTCCTGGTTTACAACCTGTTCGCTCAGCTAACAGTTTTAGTATCTCACCCAAGATAAACAGTTATAATATGAACTGCCTCTTCCAGCTGTTCTATACAAACTATAAACTTACCATTCAGCAGAATGCAAGCTGTTCCTGAAACTTTCAGTATGAGACCAGGGATAATGGGATCGCTCCCATTCATGAAGTGACTCGTGAGCATAAGAATTTGCAGGGCTTGGGGAACACATCAGTGAAGAACTCAAGGCAAGAAGTGGTCAGGTGCTCCGTGCTTCTGCAACATGCAACTCTTAGTCAGCGGTGTGACCTGCTGACTAATAACGCAGTAAGGCGTGCATACAGACCTGCACAGCTGCTGCAAGGGTCAGAAGAGCTGTTACTTCCTTACATCTTTTTCCCAAGTGCACTTCTTGAAAAATACCCAGAGCAACAGAATATCCACAATGGCTAGTAGGAAGGACGTAACTCCCATTTGTTAAGTATGACTGATCAGTTGCACAGGTGTGTTTTCACAGCAAAGGCTGGAAAATTCCGATGTAAGCAACAAGACTTCTTCACCTCCAGAGCAGCTGTACTTTAAAAATATAAATATATTGCACCTCTGCACCAGTTTGCTAAAGGTCTATCAGTACTTTAAAAATACTGTCTTGTTTGTGGTCTTAAAGACACACACGAGAAAATTCAGTGAGGCTACTCATGTTCCTGTTGAAAGAGTTAGGGCCATTATCAAATTAAACTTCACAGCTTATTTCACACAAAAAAGAAAAACTAAGACACAAAAGGAACCTATTCAAGACCACAATCCTTGCCAAGGGACAAGCCAGGATCACTTGCCCAGTCATTTGACCATTGCCTTGCTTTCTGAAAGTTCTTCAACAGCATCACTACCTATCTACACGTTACAGAAAAGTCCCCTTAAACTGCTTCCAAAAATCTGTTAAGTATCACAATAAATAAAAAGCTCTCAGTAGTGCAAATGCCTGTCTCCTCTAGTATTTTACCCTGTGCAATAAAGTGTTTTATTTTGAACTTGTTAACGATGTACATTAAATGCACAGACAAACACACACACACAAAAAATACCTGGTGAGCTCTTCTTTAATCTTCAAGGGTTCATGTGGGTAGAATTTCACTCTAAAGCACATGGTATACGGTGGATGAGCTGAAATATGACAAAGAAAAAGCGTGAGAACAGTAGCAAAGAAACATTGCCTCAGCCACTCTGAAGGAGTGGCCTCCACGAGTCTTACGAAGTAGCCTGTGTGAGGGTTAGCTCTGAAGCATCAGGCAGGGATTCAAACAAAACCAATAAACATTATACACACATAGGAAAAGAATAGAACTCTTTTTTTTTTTTTTGTGCCATTTGATAAACAATAAGCAATTGCATCTTCTCACAATGAGGTAAAAAGGTGTTATGTATATTTGTTATACCTGATCATGATAATGCCTAGATTAAAAAATGGAAGAAACCATTTTAAATTTGGCTAATGAAGGTTGAGACAACAACACTGCTTGTTTCCAGTATTTACCTACTCCTGAGCTATGGTATCAAGCAGGCCTTAAATACAATACTTTCACTTCTCACCAAAAAAAAAAAAAAA
>VYZM01003159.1:109662-193085 GCA_013398915.1 Dromas ardeola
AAAAAAGAGAAAGAAAGCAAGAAAATCACAGTAACAGCAATGATTTCAAGTCTGCAGTCAGAAAGTGTCTCTCGGTTTTACATTAATGAACACACCTTTATATCCCACTGTTGTATCTTTAATAGCATTCAAGATATTATCTAATCCTAGGCCAGTGATCTTTCAGTGATTACAGGAGGGACAAAAAGCGAATCAAAGACTATTATTCTAATCAAAGAAGCATCTTGCAATAATCATGTTAGGATAAAAGACATGTGAAAACCAAGTAGAAGGCTTAAAAACATCAACCACACCAGGCACAATACACAGGTAGGCAGTGCCCTCACAGCTATCTGCAGACAAGTCATGTTCATGTTTTAAATTTCTTTTCAAAGTTTTAAAAGTCCTTTAGTCTTAATGTATACTTAATGCACACAGTCAATTTAACCTTCCTAAATCTTGAAGACATGGTGCTTTTACAGGAGGGAAAGAAGGGAAGGCAGAAGAAAAGGGCAAAGAACATTACAGAGAAAATGAAGGAAGAGATCAGGTGAAACAGAGATTTACATTTTAGTTATTGTGATCTGTAACAATAATGACCAAGCTACCAGAACATTTTACTGTACCATCTCTTTAAACTTACTAGCTCACTGGCTTGTATAAACTGCATGTGGAAATTAGTTCAACAATCATGATATTCTTTAAGCTATTTTGACTGCAATAGTTACCTGTATGCTGCAGTTTTGCAGAAGCACATTTCTGGATATCACATAGTTCCATGTGATGTACAAAATCAACAGTAAATAAAAATGCATTACATCTTTCGTTATGGTTGGTATCTTTTGGAGGGTTCAACTGCTTTTGAAGATGAAGGGATATTTTCCCCTCTCAAGACCTCATGCTGCACTTTTTAAGTACAGTCAGCCTCAATAAAAACTCCTGATTTCACAATTTTTTACTTGTTTAAATAACTACTCATTTAAGATGCAAGGAGGAATGTCAGAAGAGATGGGGATGGTGAGATGAAAAATACACAAACAAAAAAAGCAAGGAAACAATAACAAATAGAAACAAACAAGAGGAAATGGAGAAAGAAAAACAAGCCTTAGGCGTTCTCTAGGGATGGTTTGAACATTCAATCTAATCAAATCTGGACAAGCCCCCTGAAGGCAAGAGAAACTGCTTTCTCTGGGCTTCAGCTTCTTAGGTGTGACCGCAGCATTGTCTTACAGTGACTGGAAATAGGCTGCAAAACAGAGGACACTGTTATACCCTCCCTGCCCTGTAATGGCAAACCGGAAGGTAAACTGAATTCAGCCACCCAGTAACGCACTAAGGAGTCTTGTTGTCTGGACAAAGCAAAAGATAACATAAGTAATCTTAAACAGTTCTGTCTCTTCTCAATAGCCTTCTTAAAACTACACAAAGGAGAAAAATTTGCACTTGCAGAATACGGTTCCACTTAAAAAGCATGATAGAAGAGCCAACCTGTATTAAATGAGCAAGAGCTCTTCCTCAGCAAAAAAAAAAAAAAAAGGACTTTTAAATTTACTGGCTGATTTAGAAGTAGTTTGTGCTTGAAATAGGGATGCAGAAATAAGAAAAGCTAGTGCATGGCTCGGCAGGGTCCTAGCGAGTACAAGCCTACTGCAAGACCCTAAAAATGTACGCAAATTTTTGGATGTCAATGACTGAAACATTGGCTGTGGTAAAAACAAAGAAATGTGGCAACCACAGAAAAGCAACAGCTGCCCCGTATGCAGAGAGTATCATAGTGAGGAAAGGATGGCATGCACTGCACTTAAAAAATAGCCCCCATTCAGTTTAGAGCAAAGGTTGTAATAGGAAGTGTTTTCCTTGTAGCAGAAGGCCAGTACATGACAGAAGTATATACCAATGCACAGAATACGCAGGAGATTTGGCAACGCGGTTTGAGGCCTACTTGGCAAGCCTTTTCCTATACTCAAGCTTCTCTAACAATAAATATTCTCTAGGTTCTCTAACAATATTCGTCCTCATCAGTGCAGCAAGCAACACAAAACAAGGCTGCTGCAGCCAGCTACACAGAGGTCCTTCCTCAGCAACACCTGCAAGAATGGCACAATTCCGACCTGCAACTTGAAATGTTAAAAAGAATATGATCCCCTCCATCCAGTTTATCTCTGGAGATGAGATATGAAGGCACACTGCAATTACAGAAGGAAACGGGGTCCTCTTTTTCTGTTCCTCTTTCTCAGTTAGAAAACCAACCACAAACAATGAGGAATTGAAAGGGGGAGGAGGGAACTCCCACAGCTGTCCACTTTCCTCTCCATTTTGGTTTTAAAATGGATCATAAGCCTAATGTTCCTCCAAAAACACATCTGATGATATGTAAACATTTAGTAAGGCCTTCATCTTACAGATTTTACAGCACTGGAGAAACACACATAAGAACCTCATATTCTCCCATTCACAATATTCTTTTAGTGGAAAGCAAGACAGACAGTGAATTGTATCAGCTCAAGAGATGATATTGTCAAGCCAGACAATTCCTCAATTCCTTGAAAGCAAAATTACTTTCTACCACTTACACATTAAAGTGGAAACATTAACAACAAACCTTCCCAAAACAGAACTAAATTTGCAGAAGAACATTTCTTCAATGCAAAACTAGACTGAATATAATCAGTTTTATAATAGCTATAAGCCTTTTGTTTCAGAGTAGTCCTTTATCTGTCAGATAAGGAGCAGCTGGTATAGTGAAATGCCCAAGGCTTTGTCAGAATTTCCGACCATCACAGGCTTTGCTTTCTCACTAAAAAAGATTCACAAATACAAAAATTTCAAAGGACTTTAGCATGCAGAATAGTACTGACTGCGAACTCCATTGCAAAGGGGTATTAATTTGCCAGTTTACATGGTAAGAGCACATAAGAGATGAAGGCAAAAGAACAAATAAAACCATTTAAATTATATCAAATGCTGAAACCAGTCATGATCTAGATCCCATGAGGGAACTACGCACAAACAG
The DNA here is from genome assembly GCA_013398915.1 of Dromas ardeola. Classification (NCBI taxonomy): domain Eukaryota; kingdom Metazoa; phylum Chordata; class Aves; order Charadriiformes; family Dromadidae; genus Dromas; species Dromas ardeola. The sequence continues at coordinate 112,655 of VYZM01003159.1, forward strand.
TGTGGAAGGTTTCCACGCAATTGATTGTATGTTTTAAAGGTTTATTTCACTTGCATTTAACTAAGACAAACTGGCCAATGTACCTGAACTAGTAAGGAACTCTTAGCTAAAAAACAAACCTCTAACACCCCAACCAGAACAAAGAGGGATGTGGGTGCTGCAGCCCTTGTACAGATACCAATGTGTAAGGGACTGAGTCTCACATGCATTCATTTTTAAGCTAAGCCCACTGAATCATTAGTCTTCTGTGTATGTGAAGAGCTTATAAGTAATGATAAGCCTGAGAAAAACTACACATTCATATAATCATTTTCCTCATAGAAAGACAACCTGAAACAGTAAGAAAAAAATATTTATGTAAGAGAAAAATTGTTTTTAAAAGCTGGTGAAAAAATTGATTGAAGTTTTAAAACTATGAACCGAAGAGGGAGAAGGACAGAAGTTCTCAGCTGCCACTTCTGGAAGGTTTCCTGTTTAACAACCTGCTTTTCATCCAGCACAAATGCTAACTTCTGTAATGAGCTGTACTGGCAGTGTTGTTTTTTTGATTAAACATGGAGTACAGAGTGATACTGAAAGCCAAAAGCGGATGTTTAAATTATTGTCATAGCCCTGAGAATGCAACATCACAGAAAACTTCCTCCATCTCTCCTCGATGTTACATATTCTCTGAACTACACTACCCTACCAACATTTAGTGCTCATTTAAAAAAAAAAAAAAAAAACAAAAAACAAAACAACACAAAAACAAAGGAACAAAGCAAAACAAACAAACAAAAAAAAACATTACACTCAGTCAGTCTTCATGTTCACTGATGCTGCAGAAGGGTCTCTTGGGAAACCTAAGACATATGCTGTTGTTTCCATATACCTCTTCCCTTACCAAATAAATCAGCTGTTTATCCATACCACTTGCTGAGCATGTTTAAAACAGACAGAACACTACTCAGTGCTTTTATTTTATGCTTAAGATATACCTTAGCTATCATAAATCTCAAATTGTGGGGTCTTCTTCATTGCACTTAATTAGTTATGGGACAGCACAAGGCAAGGTGGATTTTCATCAACCAGTTATAATAACGCGTTAAAGCATGTTATTAAATCTTCATGAGGATCATAGGTAAAGAATATACAGCATTTGGATTAGTGCCTGAAGAATGACACAAAACTCCCTGGCTTCACTGTGCACGGATTTATGAACCTCATATTTGATTAAACTTTTTTTCAGATTTGTACTGAGACACGAAAACTGATGACAAGTTTGTTGAAATTTAAGCATCTTTATAAAGTTTTGCACAACCCATCTTAGCATCTGGGTTCTTTTTTCCCCTATTTCCTTCTATCTCTTTTCACATTTTATGAGAGCATTAGAGATTAAGAAAATTAACAAATTCCAGTGGCCTGACACAGGAGAATGTCCTTTTTCAATTACTCTCTCAGATCATCTGAGATGCAAAGCAGCAAGAAAAACATGCAAATTTTGAACTCCTGCACATCAGTGCAACAGAACTGATTCTGTTCCACTGTCATCAAGAACAAACCCCATATATTTGGGTATCTCCTACAAAGCCGGTTATAGGATACCTGCATACTTATTATACAGAATAACCTTTAAAATTAATGAAAAAAGAGAGAGGAAAAGTGCATTGGAAAACTCTGTTCTTTAATTAAACATCAGTGCTGATATGACATTCCTGGACAGAAAATAAGTAAAAAAACTTAAGACAGACAGATGGAGAGGATCTTTACTGTCAGCACCTGGGAGAGAATAACAGTGTACCCAAAAACATGCAAAAGAACATAAAAGCTGGTTTAAAAAGGTCTTCATCTAGAACCACAAAGATGCAGCTACCTCAGGCAACCTTCCAGAAAGTTTTTTGACATACTATTGCAAGCATGGTGCTCACACCTACTGATAACTGGCCACCAACTGGCTTCAACCAGTACTAACAAGACTGGCAGTGGTTCAAGACACTTCTCAGAGACTAAAACTTCATGCCTCAAGCAAAATTAGTGGTAAATATGGCTGAAGCACAGACCTAGACTTTACACATCGTATTATACACTTCATTCCACTGAAGATGGAAAATGCAAAGGCAGATGCTGAGACAAAAAAGATGCCATGCCTTCATCCTTCATGTGTTGCACCAGGACACATTTAAATATGGTTTCATATCTGATAAGGCAAAATATAAAATATTTTGGAAGATTCCTTCTGTCGTATCCCAGTATTGCTAAATACAAACTTAATGCAATCTTTGCCAAAGCAAAAGAAATTAAAATGGCAGCGTATCACACAAGAACCTATGCAGACTTCAGAGCTTCAAACATAAACCAACAGAAACGTGTAACTGCCAAATTGTGATTTCTGTATAATCTGGCTATATAGAGGGATTATGCCTGAATGATTGATGTACTACTGAGGCCCACAAAAACATACTGAAACTTGTATTAGAATACGACTCCCTGTCATTCATTTTCTGCTCTGAATATTTGTCAATAATGAACCTCATGAGTAAATACACTGAAGAAGTTGTTACTGTGCCGGGGGAAAATGAAGTTCCCCACAAACGGTAGCTGAGATCAAGCACACAGCATTTTTCAAATTTTGCTGCATGTATGCAAGTGCTCCATAATCCTATGTAAATCTGAGCATTGAACTGAATTTAGAATATTTTAAATCACTAGTATTAATACAACCATCCCTTGCATCAGAGGAAATGAAAGTCCATTCTTACAAAACGGACCATTTCACTGTTTTCTGAATTCCTTAATGGCAAAGAAAAAAAATGAAACCTCCATCTAATATAGTCACTGTGAATAGCTTTCTGCCACCATTTCTTCCAGAAGTCATATACATAATGTCTGTTGTATTAACCAGTCACTTTATTGCCTCAGTTTTTACACTTTCCACCTGCTACTAATTTCAGTCCTCACTTGTGTCAGCTGAGACTGCAATGCTTTTCAAATGAATATTGGTAATTTCTTCTTCCGAGTCTAAACCTTTTCATAGTAAACTGAATATTTTTAGATAAAATACAAATTAACCTTGTGTCCCTTTAGAAATTGTTTAGTGTTCTACACTAATATGAAAAATAAATCAAGAGGTTCCTGATGTGTAATGCTTACAAAAATGTCCTTGAAACCCGTGAGAGCAAAAGATGTATTTATGCATAATCTCCATGGATTCTACACACATGCATATAAAATGTATATCTATCTCCTTGTTTTGTTTCCTTAAAGGGTTATTGTAGCAACTAAAGTTCTTCATCTGTGACAAAAGATAAAGTTAAGTTACACTAGTATTAAACCGAAGAAAAAGCCAATCACATAGTTAATTCTAGTTCTGTGTCCTAAATCTATGGCTGATAAAAAAACACCTCTGTTAGCACCTCATTCTCTTTTGCTGTTGTTGTTGAGACCTTTTCGCCATGATAAATAACCTCATACTAGTTGCATTTTATTTTGCTTTTTTCCTATGCATTCATTTTTCAGTCTTCAGAGTTTTGATTAGGATTCTATCGCAAAAGCCACACAAGTCCTCTGATGAGACGATCACATCGCTACATCTATGGAATTTATGGAGTACCATTGATCACATCTAGGCAACATCTATAAGCAGATAGAGTTGTTTTGAATAAATCAAAACACTCTCAGTGAGTGCATCTGTTGGCAGGGTTTCTGAATATGTTGCTATGCAAAGTGCAAAAAGACGCATGAGCCCTTACACTTTGCTGGGCACAAGCAGTGATACAAATGCAAATTAGAGGATACTTTGAGGAAACTTGTTCTACTTTCGGTAACGCACTGGAAGGAAGAAAGAGATAAAGATAATTCGTTATTATTACAGTCCCTCTTTCCTTCCTCCACTAGCACTGCAGAGGTGCACAACTTAGTCTTAGCTAGGCATTCTTGAACTTATTTTTTAACGGAAAACGTTCCAGCTACCTAAACACAAGCTATAAACGGTTCACACTGAATATGCTAGGTATACGTGTGCATGCTTATATACACACGTACGCACATGTTGTAATATATACTATTGCTGCATTAATGGAAGAATTTCTTGAAGTATTCCGTGTAGTCCAGCCAACACCCAGAATTAACTGTTTTAACATATTAGACAATCTCTTAAGCCTCATCATATTTAAAAAAAAATACATTATCTTCCACACAAAAGACACCTTGTACTTATCCTTAAAACAAGAAACAACTGCATACAAAGGGTATGTGAGTAAAATTCTCCTTCATTTCATATACTAAGTAGATAGATAGATAGACAACAGCTTTTATTAAACAAGACGCAACTCCCACTGGCCTAAACCAAGACTCCAGAACCGCCAAATAAACACTCCATTCCGCTGCTGGATATAAACTTCCGAGTACCAAAGTAGTTCTGCTTCCTGAAGAAGTCTTCACAGTTGGCCCATTTAATGAAAAGGATGAGCCAGACCATAACATTTCAAAAAGATGGTTAAAATAACACATTCCTATTTTGAGGAGTCCTTTTAAAATAACAATCGTAATTTTCCACTTGCCTGTGGCAGGGGCTCACCACTTAAGACTGCCACACTCCACTGCCTATTGCCATCTCCCAGTGGCTGTTTGTGTCTGATGGAAAATGAAAGGCAGCACATACAGGTCTTCCCACCAGATCTGCCACCCCACACACATCAGCTGGCCTCTGGCTCCAGCCTTGCGCAGTAAGGCAAAGCTCTTGATGTGCAGAGAGCACTGCGAGACACTGAAATGAGGGTAGCATGGAGCTTTTAGGAGTCCAGATAGGATGCGAAGGCCCTATTTGCACCAGGAAACAAATGAAGCATATTCTAAATTACTGCACTGAAGCACAGGAAAACCTTTGGGCATTTCAAAAGCAGTTTAAAAACATAAGCTATCAACACTTACATTTCATTTGCTTGAAGATGGACTTGTTGGGCTCAAGCCAGTGCTGGAAAGGCAAAGCAGAGAGCAGATGTTAATACGGATCACAGCAGACAGCAACATCCTTGTAGATGTATGTGGTACCAAAAATAGGAAGTAGGATTTTTGTTTCACTGAGACACACGTAAACTGGAAAAAGCACCTCCATATTGTTTTAACACTGGAATTGCACTGTGTAAGCATACTTAATGTTACCACTGCTTGTAAGATGTAGCTGAGATAAAAATAAGACAAATATTTCAAAGACAAATTTAAAGGAAACAGGTTCTAGTGATGAGTTTGCAGCAGACATTTCAGTCTTACACTTTCAGCTATTTTTTTCCAGAAGAATGATCACATTGGACAGTAGGACAGACTGTTCAGAAACGCTAACATCGTCTGTTCATTAATGCTGTCTTCTATAGTTCTTATAACTTCAGCATGTGTAAATATTTGACTCTATTCTCAGTCAGCACCCTCAGAACACAAGCTATTGTTCTCTTCTAGCAAGAACTAAAAATCTGAAGGGAAAAAGAATGTACTTTTCCATGAAATGTTTATGCTACAGACAGTCAATGCACAACAGAGAGATATGGATGCCTACTAGCTGGTGTATAACTTTCCAGGGAAAGACTGCAATGGCAGGAAAACTTTAATTTTTTTTGTTCTCCTGGAAAATAAACTCAGATGGTTCTGTGATGAAAAGCCGGGCTCACATTTTAGTTAAGAGCCTTAGCACATCCCCTGCTAACACTAGCTGAACTGTTCAGGAGGATGTTTTGATTGACAAAAGAACATGCTGATATTCAAGTGCCACTTCTGACCACAGCCAACAGCATTTGTACTAGGATTTTTCCTGTAAGCAAAAAATCTCCACACTAATATGAGATTGTGCTGCAGAAGCAGCTGGTCAAAAAGCAAAGTATTCAGTTTTAATAAGCATAATCAGTGCTGGAAGACCTTGCACTAAGGGGTTTCATTTTTAACCCTTTTCATTCTAGCTCTAAAACCCTACAGCCTACTGCAAAAAGAAAAACTAGAATTCTTTAAACCATATATATTATTTAAAATATCCTACATCAGCTACTATTTTTCCTCATAACTTATAGTAATTCTACCACCGAGAAAGGCCAGGGGAAGATATTTTGTAGGAATTGTTAATAGGTCACAGAAAACTATTATTTTAAAAATCATGATGTCTCAAGAATTCAGTCAAAATCAGGGGTAACTGTAAATTAGTTTTCTGGAACCGCGCTTCTGACAAAACAAATAACTTGGAAAGAATGTTTTCAAATATCTGCAGCTGATACACTATGGCTGCTCAGAAACTCCTGCACATATTTTTCTGCAATATTGGAGATAACCACTACTATGTATTTCTGTTTGAAGCTCACTTACCACTGAGAGACTGATAAGGAACACTGGTACCCAAAAGACAAACAAAAAGCAAAAAAACAACAACCCCAAACTTCAAACAACAACAACCAATCCCACAACATTTCTTCACCTCTTCTCTCTCTCTGGTATCTCTCTTTTTTGGGTAAAAGAAGAAAGAAAGAGAATTAAGAAAGCAATGACTGATTCACCAACTTACCAGAAATATCTAGCTCATTTCATTCTTTTTTAGATCACACGATACATTATTTATACATTTTTCTCTGAATAATGGGGGTTGAGGGTTGTTCATAAAAAGGTACGGCAATTTAAGAAATTTGAAACAGCCTGCAGTACTTGATAGATATATAACCCAGAATGAATTCACAGATAGGAAACCAGTCACTACACACAGACATGCAAGTTTACTTTCCTTAACCTCTTCACACGCCCACACCACCTCCACCAGGATCTAGGCAATCCTAGATGAAGATTCAGTTTCAAGAGGAACTTAGACAGTGAGCCATGCTGTACTGTTCCCAGGGAACTGAGAGTTAAGAGGCATCTCAGTGTTTTTATCTAGCAGGAATACAGCACAATTTGTTTGATAATTCTTTTTGAAAGGTCAGGCTGAAATATTAGCACAGACCAGGTCAGCATTTACAGCTATTTGAAAAAGTCAATTACCTATTCTAAGAAAAAGTCAGGGGTAAAAAAAGCCAATTTGCAAATATGAAACCCTCATAATTCACCATATGAATAATGAAAAAGGGGAAGCATGGGTGAAATTCGTCATGCAGTGCATCAAACCCCCAGAAATGCACATTTAGCTAGCCCATCCAAAAGCAAACATGTTTCCTTACAACTTGACTTTCATGAGTTAAAAATGGATTGAAAAGACACTGAGCAATTAAGCCATCTAGACTTTCACTTGGAGGTCAAGGAACTGACAGGCAGATTTTAGAAGCTCAGATTTCTGTGGTGACCTTCTGTTGGTGGAAGATTGCAAACGTGTAGGCAATTCAGCTGAATCTTCCAGAAAACTGAGCAGTTACTTTATAATTTTTGGAGATTTTCAAAGACACAGCAATTAGGTGCTTAATGCTCTCTGAGTGTCAGGGGAAGATAAACGCCTAGTCGTTGCTAGTACTTATGAAAATAGCCAACCCTATATTTGTTTGCATATTTCAATTTGAGTTTTAGGAAAGATCTTCCCCTGAGTACTTATCTTCTAGCCTTACAGCATTGACTATTAATAATTAGTAACTGTGTCTCATCTCTATTATAGAGTGCTCATGCTATATTTATTCCGAGATTAATTAGCTGTTATAGCTAGGACCAGATTAAGGTTCCTATAAATTCATTGAAGAGTTTCTGCAGGAATTTTCAATTGAAAAGTACCTGGCTTTGCAAAATGCTTTTTCCATGTATCAATCTTTTTTCAACAATTCTGCTGAAAAACAAATCCCCAGATGAAAGGAAAATACAAAATTTCGAGTTAGCTTGCCAGGACAAATTTTAAAAGCATGTTAAATCCTCCACTGCAAAAAATTTTCATTACACATTGGCTTGCTCAAAGAGACCATAGGTGTTTCCAATTCTTTCTTTTAAGGCTCATAAGACAAATAAAACAGACAAACCAAAAAAGTCACGACGTAAACTTGGAAGCAGAGACAAGAATCCTTCTCTCCTTGTAGTAAAATGGGCAAATTAGGTGGAGAAAAAACCCAACAATCTTATACAGTTTCATTTTTGCCTCATGTATTTCACATTGTTGTCCATAAAGGTTGCTTTAATTGGATGATGGCCTACACTGTCAAAACAGCTTGGCTTTGTATGTGATAGTACTTAATGATCATCAGAAGTCATTCGTGCAGAGGCTTAGCCTCCCATTTCACTGATGGCATGTTAGCAACATAGTTGTTCCCCAATGGAAAAGAAAATACTTTTATCGTATTTGAGAAGCTGTGGCAGTCCGGTGAAGTTCCCACTGACTAGAAAGGGGGAAACGTAACACCCATTTTTAAAAACGGGAAAAAAAGGAAGACCTGGGGAACTACAGTCTCACCTCTATGCCTGGCAAGATCATGGAGCAGATGCTCCTAGAAACTATGCTCAGGCATATGGAAAATAAGGAAGTGATTGGTGACAGCCAACGTGGCTTCACTAAGTGCAAATCGTGTCTGACAAATTTGGTGGCCTTCTACGACAGCAGTACAGCACTGGTGGACAAGGGAAGAGAAACTGATGTCATCCACCTGGACTTATGCAAAGCATTTGACACTCTCCTGCACAACATCCTTGTCTCTAAATTGGAGAGACATGGATTTGATGGATGGACAACTCAGTGGATAAGGAACTGTCGGGATGGCAGTCAATGGCTCGATGTCCAAGTGGTTACCAGTGACGAGTGACGTTCCTCAACGGTCAGTACTGGGAGCAGTGCTGTTTAAAATCTTTGTCAGCGACATCGCGGTGGGATTGAGTGCATTGTCAGCAAGTTTGCCAACAACACCAAGCTGTGTGGAGTGCTCAACATGCTGGAGGGAAGGGATGCCATCCAGGGGGACCTGAAGAGGCTTGAGAGGTGGGCCCATGGCAATCTCATGAAGTTCAACCAGGCCAAGTGCAAGGTCCTGCACTTGGGGGCAGCACTGGGTGCTGGGTGACAGCAATCCCAAGCACAAATACAGGCTGGGTGAATGGCTTGAGAGCAGCCTTGAGGAGAAGGACTTGGGGGTGTTGGTTGATGAGAAGCTAAACATAAATTGGCAACGTGCGCTCACAGACCAGAAAGCCAACCATATCCTGGGCTGCATCAAAAGAAGCGTGGCCAGCAGGTCAAGGGAGGTGATTCTCCCCCTCTACTCTATTCTGGTGAGACCCCACCTGGAGTACTGTGTCCAGCTCTGGAGTCCCCAACATAAGAAGGACATGGACCTCCTGGATTGAGTCTAGAGGAGGACTACAAAGATGATCAGGGGGCCGGAACACCTCTCCTGTGAAGACAGGCTGAGAGAGTTGGGGTTATTCAGCCTGGAGAAGAGAAGGCTCCGGGGAGACATTCCAGTACCTAAAGGGGGCTTACAGGAGAGATGAGGAGGGACTCTTTATGAGAGAGTGTAGCAACAGGACGGTAACGGTTTTAAACTGAATGAGGGGAGATTTATATTAGATATTAGGAAGAAATTCTTTACTGTGAGGGTGGTGAGACACTGGCACAGGTTGCCCAGGGAAGCTGTGGATGCCCCATCCCTCGAAGTGGGCCAGGTTGGATGGGGCTTTGAGTAACTTGATCTAGTGAAAGGTGTTCCTGCCACTGGCGGGGGGGGGGAACTAGATGATCTTTAAGGTCCCTCACAACCCAAACCATTCTATGATGATTCTATGATTCTAACCTAGCTAACACCTATTAGCAAGGATCCTCTGATGAGATTCACGTTCAGCACTGCCAATTTCTAATCTCTTCTGATGAAAGAGGTTTGGGTAGCAGCTGGCTACCTAGATGGTCAGGCAGACGTCCTTACAGAAACAAAAACAGAAAGAAAGATACTTAGAGATCTTGAAGGCCAGCCATGGGGTAGCTAACAAGTCTTAGTGCTTCAAGTGCCAGTGGTGAGTAAGCGAACTATTATGGATATCACTTTTGGTCCTGGGATCCTAAAATATGCTGAGAATTACCTTCTGGCTAAGGTTTCATTGTGACTGCATGCTGTGTTTCAGACTAGTGCAATTTTTACTTTGTAAATACAGCCCTCACCTCTGATCAGCCTTTAAGTGGCACTGAGTAGTCATTAGCGAGGCCAGGTGTGGTCTTGCTTACCCACAAATGCTGAGCAGCTGATGTGCTACCCGCTTTCACAGCAAAAGCTCAGGATGAGCAAGGACACCATGCAAGGGTAAAAGCACCATTCTAACAAGCCAATTTAACTCCACAAACACTGATGTGCTTTTAGTAAAGACACTTCAGCCAGCAGCCTGTTTTGAAGTCGGTCGTTCAGTGGGAAGCTCAGACAGGGCTGAGCTTGGTCTCAATATAGCACAGGGTTAAGGGTTTTAGAGTAGGAAGTGGGGAGGAAAGAGGACAAAATGTCCCATATCTATTCTTACAGCCCTTGGAAGGGGTCAGGTGTCATTAAATTCACCACACGGTTCGTCCTCTACATTGCAACAGCCACTCTACAGTGCAAAGAAGTGTGCCCCAGTCTCCTCTTCCTATGGACTCCTGCATAAGACTGGCATAAACCAAAGCTCACCTACTGAAAAAAAAACAAGCCAAAAGGAGATGTTTGGGACCTGACCAACCAGAAGTCCAATGAATTCAGTGAAAAGTCTCTCCGATCCTCCCACACACAAGGCTTTTGATTTAGTCTCTGTGTTTGCAAGAGTGCAGTAACAGAGGGGCAACCAAAAGTGGCAAAATGCTGTGAATATTTAAATCACGCTTGGCAAACAACACTCAGTCAACTGCTCAGATGTGCATACAGTCAAACACAATCAGAAGAACCTGCAGATGTCATAGGAATATTCTAGGCAGGCAAGGACTGGATTTGAAGACTTTGTTTAATGGATGGAAGAAAGCAGGAGAATGGAAATATGCACTGAAACACTGCTAGAAAAGTAATAAAATTAATTTCATTTAGACCTCAATCCTATATTAATCTTGAAAACGCCTTGAATGAAAAGCAAAATCAAAATCAATTTGCTTTAGCCTCAAGGCAGTGACCTGCACGAGGTCACCACCTGCCAAAAGTCAGACTCAGAAAAAACAGTAACAGTATCCAAAGCTAATAGAAGTCAGACAGGGGAATTAATTGGGTGCCCACTCTATATCAGCACAAGAGATGCCAAATGACCCAGTGCACCCTGCATGTCTCCTTCATGCCCTGAGGCTGACGCTATTTTTTCATGGCTTCAAGAACCTCTATACCAAGCATATTGTTATTGTTCTATTGCAGCAAAGGAGCTTTTCCACTGTACTGTTCCCAAAATCATGGCATCAGCTTTGGTTAGTGGTATCCTAAGCAGGAAGAAACAACACACTTCTCTATCACAAAAATTAATCTGGTCCAGAAATAATACCATACACTGGATCTGAATCACCATTTGTATGATTCTGAGCTGGAATTTATTAAACAAATTTCCAAATTCTCACTCTGTTATTCCTATTACACTAAAATATTCAGAGAAACTCAAATGCTGTATGTTGGAGTAGCTCAACCGATCCATAACCTCTACATGAGCTGAATATATGGCCATAAAATCTGCATATATTGATGTATGCAAGAGCTACAGACATACTCACAGACAACAAGTTCACAATTGATGGGAAAACCATCTTTATTTGTATTAAAATGGCCTGCAGAATAATTGGGTTTACAAGGTTACCAATCTGCACACAAGATATTTCAGTTAGTACCACTACTGCTGAATTGAGTGTATATGTATCTTTACGCTACTATCCATTTATGCCAAGATTTTGATTAGTACATAAATGCACTTCTACTGGTAAAAGCAAGTATCCATTTAACTCAGCACTTTGTCCCTGAAAATGGCCTGAAGCAAACACTTAAAGAGAACAAGAGTAGTAGCTCCCATTGTGTTCACTGGGCTTTTTCCATCAGCCTCCATTACAATTTGTTTGTAAGTCTTTGTAGACTTTCACCAATTTGTCTAAACACTTATTTTTTTGGGCTTTTTAAAATAATTTTGGCAGCTACAACAACAAATTTTATGACTAGGTATGGTATTTTAAAATCTATTTCTCAATACCAATTGCTTTATAATTTCATGAAGTGCGTTTTAGTTCTGTTATAAGAATTACAGGGCAATCTTCCCCTGATCACTTTCTCCAAGCCATTTTACATCATACCTTTTTCTCTTATTCTCTCTTGCTCGCTGTCTCCCACTCACCTCTTTTCCTAGAAGAATTATTCTAGTCTAATCCATCTCTCTTCATATGAAATCCATTCCTCCCTCCGATATCATTCTCATGGCCTCCTTTGTTCCTTTTTTAGTTCCACTATATTTTTTTGAAACAGCATGACCGGGACTGCACACACCAAGCAGGGTCACAGCAAGACTTTGTGCAAAAGCACATAATTTTTGTGGTAACTCTGTCCAGGAGGAGAGATTCATATGCACAGAGAAGCATTAAAATTTTAATTAACCTATGGCTCAGTCATTCTGGTGGTCAGCCTATAATACTTTTGCTCTACCCGTTCAAAGAGACCAAAGAGGTCCCAGATAGTTCTCTTTACATAGCTGTATGGAGCCTCATGAGTCATTACACAAAGACATGGCTTTGTTAAACGGAGGTTGCAAATTAGCTGTTGTCTCTTTCTGCCAACCTTCACCGCCCTCACGGGGGACTAAGTACACATTTTTAAGAACATGTCTTAAGTAGCTGTTGTTGCTAAAGCAGAGATCAACTGCACCCAAGACTTGACGACCCTTTCAGAAGGTCTCCCTGATGAGGCACTGGTGTACATCTTGTGAACATGTCCGATTAAAACAGAACTGCTACCTCATGATAAAGAAATTCATTACTCCCAGACAACAGGCTCCAATTTCCTTCCCTAGTAAATACTGGGACAACGCTAAACAACTTGGGTTATAGGATTAAAACAAATACTCTGCCCAGGTCCCTCGGAAGTGATGTACTCTGGAATACAAATAGGACTCCCCAGCTGCCTGACTAGTGAAATAAGCATGTAGTCTGAGAAAAAACTGCCTGTGTGTAAAGCTGCCTACCAGTTTTCATTGTGTCTAAGCTTGAAAGCAAAATGAGAATTGTATTTGCGACAGTTCTCTAGGGGGACACTGGCAGGAGTACCAGCAAATCTGTAGTGCGCCATGTTGTCTTACTAACGATGCCCAGAGCCGGGCTCTGTGCTCTGGGGAAGTCAGAAAATCCCAGAGTACTCACAGCCACCATTCAAGATCGGCTGCATAGTGGGAGTGTATTCATACAGCAGTTTCACTGATTTGAAAGCTGTGTTTTCATACTGACAGGCACACATGCGCAGAGCTAAAACCACCGCACTGCGATGCTGCTCCCAGACAACCCTGCAGCACATCCAAATGACAAAGCATCTTAATGCTTCAGGGCGATTATGATCTCAAACATTTCTACAGTGACTGGTGAGACTTTGCAGTTGCCTCAGGGTCCTACAGAGCCTTTCCACAACACCTAAGGCTTCCAACCTACCCCATGGGTATCTCCACGGTATTTCTGCCTAACTACCACCTCATACTTTCACATTCAAAAGCAATCACAAGCACATGCTCAAATCCACCCAGTGGGGGCAAAAAAGAGGAAACTTATGTATTTACAACTTTAAATCACTGCTCAGATGCCCTCCTGAAGGGACTTAAAGAATTAAGTTTTACCACACTACTATCTTCCTTCAGCCCAATCCTCCATTGCCCTCAATACCAAATGGCCTCTCCCAACAAGGGATCCTCTCTCGTGAGAGATGCTGAACAGTAGCTGCATTGTATCATCCTATTCCCTCCTCCTACCATCCCAAAAAACACAAAAAAGGTGCTGAGTCAACCCAGGGTATCTGGTACAGAATTAGCCATGCTGCATTTCCTCAAGGGTGAGAGTGTGATAATTGGCTTCAAAATAATATCTAGTACGTGAAAACATACCAATAGATAGTTCCTTGAGTAGAAGAATCAGTAACATCTTCTCCAAGTATGTCTCCTGTTTAAAACTACTTATTTGTAAAAAATGCAAGCTCCAAATGATGGTTTCTGGGTTCTTACAGTGTCTCTCTCTCAGCTCTCCCTAGATTCCCTATGGAGTGGGTTTGCCCTACAGCCATCAGTGAGAAGAGTAACAGGGTTTTACCCACCAGTGCAGCAGTTTATCTTCATGAAACCTTACAGGAATTTAATGTTTGAGACCTATATCTCCAGCCAAATTTGACCAAAACTGGCTTCAAAAATTACTGCAGTTGAGAGTCAGGGCAAACAAAGGCAACGTGATCCCATATACTCAGTTTTCCCTGAAATCCAGGCAAAAAATTCAACAGTTAATATATGAACAGTAGGAACTCATTTGTTCACAGCATTAGATAAAATGGCATATTGGAATTTGCTGCATACTTTTAGTACAATCCTGGCTCTTCTGAAGCTACTCTAAGGCACAGTTTCCCCAAAGGAACATCCAAATGTGATGCTAGAAGATAAAACAGCAGATATGGTTGTAGAACATACAGTCTTTAACTGCTAGTTCATTTTGAGGTCATTGGCACTGGTACTCTCCTGTATGCAAAAATATAAAAAAAAGTTACTGTGCTGCTTTCTGTTAAGAGTGTCTTCCAGAGTTTCGTTTTTGGTCTGGAATAGAAAATGGAACTACAGAGAATTTTACAAAGTCTAAGTATGCCTAAAATATCCATGCATGTATACTTATGCAGAAGGAAAGGATTATTATAAAAGGGGGGCTGGAAGGAGGAAGGAGTAGACATCATAACTTACTTGGAAAATAAACTATAAAAGCAACAGCTGTTTCCCACCACAGTTTTCCCACATTTCAAAATTTTGTTCTAACCTACGTCGATTAGCTCAGTTATCAACATTTTTCACATAGTCAGAAGTTCTCAATGTCCTAAACACAAATATTGAAACATTTCATTTAAAACATCTGAAATATTGAAACAGTTCATTTTTTAAATTTTCAAACTCAGTCAAATGTTTCAACACTCCTAAGTTAAAATGCTACATTTTAGTAGCATACTCTGAAAGAAGACATTTAGAATGAATTAAAGCTGGTATTTTTGCCTGCTTGAGCTCCCTCAACAGATTACAAAACAAAAGGACTGCAAATTAGCTTTTGGAGCAACTCTGCAACCTTCACACAAAAAATTACATAAAAATAAAAGGGAGGCAAGCATCACTGGCAGACTAAATGCCAGCAGGAGTAATTCTGCACAATATTTTTATATATATATATGTATATATGTGTGTGTGTGTACACTATATAATGATATACTATTATGTCATATAGCTTAACTATTCAAAGAGCCAATCAAGAATAATTCACTGAAGGCCAGAATTAAATGCATGATTTTGGCAGTTTCATTTGGAACCACAGATATAGCCCTTTCTGTGCAGACAGAGACTATGCAGTGGAACATAAACTACAACAGAGGCATTCAACACTTGCAAGAAAATGGGCAAAGCAACATGAATTGTACACTACGTGCGTCAGAATCAATAATAACTCTTCTTAAAAAAAAAGTTATGCTTTCTTGTTTCAGCTTTTATTCCATATTCTTTGAAATAAACTTTAGAAGATGGTGCCTAGACTGTACCTCTGTCAATGTTTAACATAAACCCTTTCCATAAAATTACAGAGAGATCTCTTAAAATTCTTGCCCCATTGCCTGCATTATGGCTATTCCAGATGCTGCAGCTCTCATTGGCTTAATTAAGAAACCACCTCTCTCACTTTAACTTTCTTTTTCTTTCTACATAACACTCTGATGCATATATAACCATATCATCTGATCCTTTGCTTTGCTGCACTAAATTGTTTACGCTCCTCTTAATATCATCTCAAAAACAAGATCTCTGTTCTCTTTATATTTCTAATACTCCTTCTCCCTATTCAGTTAAATTGGTCTTCCTTAAATGCAGACATCTAGATCAGAATATCTGAGGTCTCATTAGGGTGTAATGACATTAAAATGTCCCTGAAAATACAATCCTAAGGAGAGGCAAAGAAAGTGCTGTCTTTTATCATAGCCACATCATGCCGGTGGCTTATTGCCAAAACCAGACCAGGCAATGTTCATTTTGTTCATTGTCCCACATATCTTTATTTGCCTACAGGGCACTGAAGTACATTGTCACACACATTGCTGAACTGGTTTAGGATGAATTATCACTTGCCTTCAAAGCAATTGTTCTCAGTCAAATCACTAGATTTAACTATAGAAGAAGCTCTTGGTGAATTCCACCTGCAGATCTTTACTGAGCTTCTGCTTCTGTTTTGTAATACATCTGACAAACCCGCAAAAATGTACTGCAGGAAATGTCCCTCCTTTTATCCTTGGTGGGACCTGCAGGAATTCCATGGAGCTTCGGAAATCTCTTTTACAGAGCTCTAAGTATTCTTTCCTGTAAGGTGTCTACAACGATGTGACATTCTTCCTTTGACCCCAGTACATCTTTTACTTCCTACAGCTTATCCCTATAACCACATACCTAGACAACCACTCCTCTGTAATCTTGGGGGGTTTTGTTAACATAAATTTCAGGCAGCCAAGCTCACAACTGCTAAAATACAAAACTGTGGGAAGCGCCATCACCTACCTCATAATTTCAAAATCGAGATGTCCTCTAGTTCTCTACTGAGCCCCCTACTGATGAACTTTATCTAGCTACAATGCCTGGGCCCCAGCATAATTATTTATATTCATTGCTATACTACTAGGAGATTGCTGACTAGTATCTTTATTTAAGAACAGAAAAAGATCAGAAAAGTCTTCTGCTGATGGGAGAAGAATTGTAATTATAGTTTCACAGTCTTCCTGCATCTGACTAGGAGGCATTCATGTATCTGATACAGAGGTAAGACTCAGGTAAGTGAACGTCAACAAGTTCAGAGATTCAAGACAGCCAGATGGCATAAAAACAGTATTCCTTTATTTTAGCATTTGTCTGCAGTTTAGTCCTTAGGATAGGGTTTATTGCTGAGGAAATAACCACTCTGAGGGAAAGAAAAAAAAAAACAAACAAACATCAAAACAGGACAAAGGGACAATAGAAGATACTGCATGTAAAAATAGCTTATTTTGGTAAATTCTAATAAACCTAAGAGAAAAATGTATGTTACTTTCAACTCATCATTCAGAACATTTAAGTCTGTAGAAATAAATGTCCCTCATAATTCCTCCTAATTCATGAGTTTAAAATCAAGGACTAATAGCCAATTAGAGAAGTTATCCATACGCTTAAGAATGTGAGAGTAATTATAAATCAGCATTTAAAAATGCATGTATGGAAAATGTAAGCTTGAGAAGTTTGCTTAACAAAATCCAACTGAAGAGTGGTCCAGTTGATACAAGCCATCCTCCTACACAGGATGGCCACAGAGTTCTTACGTGTTGGATATAAAGGGAAATGAAGACCAAAGATTTTTCAGGTAAGAATATAAATGTTTTCTCAGATTGATTTACTACTAACCAAGAGAAAACTTAGGCTTCAGTATAATCTTGCATAAACTTAACACAGAATTAGCTATATTACAAGATGTAAAAGAACAACTGTATAACCAACTAGAATAAGATACTGCAGTGAATTTGTCAATATTCAAGAGTTAACAGCTCTTTGAAACATGGGAACCACATAAGGTATGATAAAACAGGCATTCCAGTGGGAGTGGGTTTTTAGGGTTTTTTCTGAAGCATCACAATTTTAAAGTATTGTGCCAAAAAAATTAGGTTTTACTAAAAAAGCCTCTTGATTGATGTTAAGTAAAATAACTGTAGCAATTTTTGAGCGACTGTCAGAGAAAGGCCCAACAAACGTATTCATTAAGTCCTACCTAATTATAGTCTAATCCAGCACTCTACCTACCTCTCCTATCAATTCCAACGAGGTGAACACCTCTGAAATTTTAATGATTGTGAAGAATTAAGTACACTGGTCACAATAACTGCTAATTATTCTGCTAATTGTTTGAATTTTAAAAGGAAGATCAATTGAAATGACCCACTGCAGCTTTGCAAAGCTATTGCAATTCTATAAGGTTGAGCAGAGGGTAATTCCCTAATTCCAGTGATTTTTGACAAAACTAATTAGGGTGTAGCAAGAGATACCCATCAAAATGTTCTTCTCCTCCTGAATCACACCAGCTTCAAACTGGTAATCATTTCCAGATAAGAAATGCCAGTATATTTAAAGTCATATCTAAGTCTTAATCCTGAGACCAGCAGGACCACACAGTGAAGAACCAGTTCTGAATTTCACAGGCCGAGGAATTCTGCTTCCTGTGTTGACCGCCTTTTCCCATGCTCAGAACGTAACAGTCATCTGAAACCAAACAGGGAGTAGCTGTAGCAAATCGCCTACAGAATGCAACCTGCAGGACCACCTTCCACCTAAGAGAGATGACTAATCACTGTCCACACAAATGCCTAGAGCCTGTAAATTTTACTGCACAGATGTAAAGATGCTCATCTTTAGGGAGAACTAACCTGAAGAACCCCCCACAACCTGACAAATCATACCTATTTTGTGTATGATGTGTATGGACTCAGATATCTCAGTCCACGTGCCCTGTGAAAAGTGGAATAGAATGACTGCGTTCAACAGCCTGCCTACATCTCCCAAGAAGTATACTCTACAGAAAAATAGATATCCCAAATTCCAGTGCACTGACAGAGCCCAGACCCTGTGGTACCTCTGAGACATCCCTATAGATCTTTTCTACCTTCAGTGCCTAGGAGAACTACACAAATCAGATATATCAATTTATCTGAAACTAAATACATGAACCGAGGGAAAAAATAATTTAATAATGCCACTGTAGGAAACTCTATGGGTTATGGCCAGAGTATAAACCGTCAGAGGTACATAACTTCGCATTAGAACTTCCCTGCTTATTGAAAAAAAAAATAAATAAATCAATTTAGCATTACTTAAAATCAAATGTAGTCAGAGTTCATATACATACCCTCTGCTTCTCAGGGTCAACGTATCGAACGCCAAAATAGTCTTTTTCCAGCAAGCTGTAATAGTTGCAGATGTGATCTATGAGAAACTGACCTTTAGTTTCCCTCTGCAAAAAGAAAAATAATTGATATATTATTTTGAGTATTCTGAACTTGCTGTCTATAAATATTAAAAAAACTTAAAGCATCAAGGAAAATAGTATATGAAATTTTTTATTATTCAGATGAGGACAAGGATTTGATCATTCATCTCCTCTAAAAGATGCAGTAGATTAGTGATCAATATACTCCCTGCACATTCACAAATTGATCCATTAAGAGGATACCATCACTACTCCTGCCTCAGGAAAACTCATGCTACTCTAATAGCTGCATATTTGTAACACTTAATATATTACTAGTAACCATATTTCCACCTGATGCTATAATAGCATAACAGATACACAGTTTCATATGGAATTTCAAATCAGCGTGTGTGGTTTTTGTATCCCTCAAGTTTGCAAGCAGTTTTGGCAGCAAGTACCTTACATGATCTTTACACAACACCCACAGCAAGAGAGACTTGATCCTTCATTCCCAGATAGCACTACAGTACAAGGAAGAAATGCCAATATGACTGAAAGCCATGTTTTCATCTCTGCATTGTCACTGGGTAACTGCCTTAAGGAAACTTACTGTGCACATAATGTTTAGTTAACAATCTCATTCTTTATGCCTGCTTTCTTCAATCTCAATACTGTGTTTCATTTCTTCTTAATCTACTGGGCCCTCCCAGTGCGCCGGGGCACATGCAGCCATCCCTTCCCTGCCACATGGACCTTCTCTCCTCCCAAATTCACTTCCAGCCACAAGGGAATCACTGATTTCTCCACAGATATCTTTTTCCTAGATGCAGGGGACTCTGCTTCTCTTCCTACTGTGTAAGCCATCTACTTCCACTACTCTTTTCTTCCTCCACCTTCTATCTCCTATGCATTTACCCCTCACTATGTGTCCTTTATTCTTCCATATGCTGCTACTTGCCTAGAGGATATCACTACCTTGTCTGCACCATGGTATTTCTGTCCTTTGTTTTCCTATTTTTAAACAGACAGTGTCAAAGGATGTTAACACCATTTGTCTGTTTTCTGTACATGTTCACTCAACCTCATGCTTTGCGCCCTGCACTGCTTCCATTTTTCCCTGTAACAGCTGCAACAGGTTTCCTTCTGTAATTGTTTCTTTCCAGCCTCAGGCCATTTAAAAACCGACTTGTTTGCTGTTTAAAGTGGTTAACACATACACTGACCTTTTTTTCTACTGTAGCCAGTTACAAGTATAAGCGTGCTAGTGACAGCATAGAGGAAACTCTTCTCGAAAGGCAAAGCCAGTATCAAAGATTGAAAAGTCCGAAACGAAAACTGCCACTCTCCCTGTGACTGACAAAAACGGTCTACACTTATACAGTCATATATCAGTGAAGTACTTTCTAGCTTAACACCTTAGATGTGTCTGCAAACTTTTGTGACCATGTGATAAGCAAGACCGTCAAAATATTAAGACAAATTTGCACAGTGACATTTCAATACAAAGGCAGTATAAAAATTTGAACACAGATGTGAAATTCAAGTCGCACAGAGTTTTAAGATGAATCTACGGTGAACTAAATAGAACTGGGGAATAACAGCTATTAGGTGACTCAAGTACAGTCAAACATCAAAACAGATTTTACTGACAACAATGTACAAAAGAAATCCAATTTTTAAAGCACTGGAAATGAGGAAACCAGACTAGTCATACTTTCATCTGACAGCATTAAAGGGTGTTACTGGAAGAACAGTCAGTAAATCTACTAACTTCTATAGGTTCACATTCTCATCTATTCATCTAAAAAGCCCTTTGCTTCACCCACCTAAATAATCACAGAAGTTTTTTGAGGTCTTGAGGAATCTGATAAAAGGCTAGGGCACGTACGGTGTTTTCCAACACAGTAAAAACACTCCCTTTCTAAAATGAATTGATGCCCTAGTTTTCTTGCTTGAAAGATAGATGATGGAAGCGAACCAAACAAAAAAGAGCAAACAAACAAAAGCCTCGGAGCTAAATTCATGCTCTAGGAATCCTTAAACTCTCCATAGATAAATAAAAGGGACTAGTTAATAATCTCACCCTTGCTTAGTATACACTTCAGTTACTAGTGCTACTCAGTCAGGCTTCAAGTTCCACGTGATTCATTATCACGTGGATATTAAAAAAGGCTGAAGATTAATTAAAAAAGATATTAAAAAAGGATGAAGATGAATAAAAGTGGTTAAATAGGCACATCCATAATGCAATAAGCATTCTCATAAGCAATATTGTTGCAAATGTTCCACTATTATGCTTTTTAAATACCTGAAGTTTGAAAAAAAGTCAGATCATAACTGATACCCAGAGGAAAATACTTGACGTGGCACAGAGCACCTCAAGTCTGAATTCATGATAGATACTGTGGCAAGAAGGATGGGCAATAGTTGTTCATTTTGTTTTCTGCAAACAGCACCCATAAACATTTTCTACATTTCTCTAAAAAATTCTCCTGAGCTTTAGAATCTGATGATTTCTCTCGTCTCCTGTGTTCTTTGATACACTTATTACATATCACAGTACAAAAGAATATATTAAATCCAAAGCTTATTCTCATTTGTGAAAGAACATAGATAAATTAAATTAGGAACTGCCAGTCATCCACAACAGAGCACGAGAATGGATTTGGGTCACAGACTAATGAATATAAAACACTGCCTGAAATTTCAGACAGTTGCCATATAGCTTTCCAATTAAGTGATCCTTTAAAAAAAACCCACACAAAATAACGCCAATGAACCAACAACAAATTTCAAACCCTGATATATCCATAAAGTACTTCTCAGCAATTCAGAAAAATACTTTAATGCTACATTTCAGCATGTTTGCCAGAACATGAAAAAAATGACATCGTAAAAAAGCCATTATTTGAAACACTACTGAAAAATGTGAGCAACAGACCACAGGAATCTGAGGGCAAAAATCAAGTCAGATTTTCAAAAGCTTCACAGCTGAAAGCTTTGATAATTATACCACAGTTCACCCAGAAGTTATCAACTATTCTCAAGTAAAGAAGAACAACCCAGCCAGAAACAAGAGTCATAAAAGTGTGTCAGCAAGAGAACCAAAATGTCCTGGGCTGAAATCAATATATTTTTTTCAATGAAAGAAGACCAATCTCAACAAGCTACTTTTTTCTAAGTCCATTAATTCAAATACAACACCTGGCTATCTCAACTGAGATGTATTTTCTTTCAGATTTTTGTAACTTGTACTCTATGAAAATTGGGTTTTAAATGGCCTTAAACGAAGTCCTATAATGTAGCTGTTTCACACACTCACTCAAAAATAGGTTTTTGGAGATTCCTATAAATAATCTGAGGAACAACTCTCTGATTTGCTTAGATAAATTGGCACAGACAAGATGGGTATGCTGTTCCTAAGGCTTCATTCGAGTATCTGACCTTAATACACTGAAATCCCGCAACAAACCCCAACACACGTGCAAAAGATATAATGCCATGTAAATGACAGAATCCCTGAACACAGAAGGTCAGCTTGCAAATAACTGTTAAACTCCGTTTTTTAAGCTGGATCAAAAGTTTTCTTTTCTATTGAAAGAAGAATGTACCAAATTAAACTAGCAGCTGTTGAAAAAGAACTAAGCAAAGCAAGGGACATTCTCCACTCCAAGAAACATGAAAACGTGATCATACAGTCCTCCGCCGACAGACTCACAGGACAACCTGGGTCTCTTCCTTAGCTCTAGGAACCGAGTAAGACACCACAGAGATGCTTCATTTTCACTACCAGGCACTGTTATTACAGCTTCCATTTCTGCAACTCTGCAAATTTATGAGTGAGTAACCCAACTCCTTGGTAACTCCTCTATTATGCAGAAACTAATCCAAACAAAGATCTCTATGGCTCTTGAGCTGCTTCAGTCTAACACAATACCTCAATCTCGTGCTTGCTTTGGGGATTTCTTTTCCTTTTTTATTCCTAGTTTCTTCGTGCAAGTTAAAAAGCAAGGGAGACTATATCTTGTTCTGACAATTTAGCCCTTCTCCAATGACATAAAATGAGACCAGAAAACATTTGTGACTGTTTCACAATTCTGAAAGTGAGAGGGAAATCATTTACAGCAGTTTAATATCTTGCGTTCAGTGAAACGTCTTCCCTATTTGCATCTGCTTCACTGTGGAGTCCTGTGTCTATTTATCTGAATGTCGTCACAAGGAAGTGCAAGAGTCACAAGCAGATTAAACACAGTGCTTCTGCTCTGTTATCTAACCGCTGAAGTCCTGCCAGCTGTGCTTATCTCTGTCAGGAAGCCACTGACATTACTAAGAAGCAGTGCAGAGTCATAAACACAGTGTTTATTTGTACCAGCTATTTCAATCCTCATCCCACAAGTGTCTTTACTTGTGCAAACAGCTCCCAACAGCTCTGTGTAAAGCTGCTCACATACTTAAGTGCTTAAGTGTAAATAGAAAAGAAAAGAAAAGAAAAGAAAAGAAAAGAAAAGAAAAGAAAAGAAAAGAAAAGAAAAGAAAAGAAAAGAAAAGAAAAGAAAAGAAAAGAAAAGAAAAGAAAAGAAGTAAATTAAAACCACGATTTAACCAGTATTTGTGTTTAAATAAATGGAAAGCACAGACTCCCAGGTGAGGCAAGAATAATGTCTGATTTTTGTATGCTTGTTTTCTTTAGTTGGTAACACATTTTTAAGTTCTCTGGATGTAAAAAAATTAAATACATGAATTCAAGAATAATCATAATACCATCATAGAATGAAACCTAACCAGGTCAGAAAAATGAACAAAATCAAGAAGTTCCTCTAAGGCAAAAACATTAATGAAAAAGCAGCTTTGCCCACTGAAAACAGCAATAGTATAGTTCTGCTAAAAATAGTTAACAAAAATGATAAAAAGCAAGACATTTACAGAACTAAAATGCCTCCTCAACTGCCACCTCTCATTTCTGACTCCTCTTTGGACATCCTCCTCCAGTGATGACATCATACTTCTTCTAGGCTTTTCATGACAGAAATACCTGAAATCTTCCATTTCATCAACAAATATTCTACAGTCCAGTAGTGGGGCCTGCTCTCGTACACAGAAGTGTGGCTATAAAAGGACATTTGGGAGTAATTCTCTGTTTGTGTCAGTTTTGGGACAGCTGTCATCACATTTGCATTTGTTTCCAGTAGCACAGCAAAAAAAAAGTTCACTAAGCATCACTGTTGGACCGGGGCACGTGCTACGGGAATGGGACTGATTGAATACCAACCCATCGGAGCTGAACAGGGAGGAGGGCTGAGGGCATGAAGAAGGAAAGCCACTGGGCATGCCCGAATTTCGGCTATCTTCTAGGTGAATTTTTAAGTCCCACCCAAATAGCAACACCAAGAACAGCATCCTCATTCTGCAGCAACCGAAGGCAGTGAGGTGGAATCAGTTCAGCTCCAAGATGACACTATTGGGCCAGCCCTAACCCTAACAGCCTCCAACGCCCTGGGCAAATTTCTTATGGCTCTTTGGATTTATGGATTCACTGAGATTACAAATTACAGTAACTACTCCCAAGACAGGTACACAGACAACCTTTTTGCCTTTTTTGCTCTGTTTTTGGAAACAGCGATAGGAATATCCTTTTGTAGATATTTCACAAGAACAAGACATTGCATAATGCCTTCAAAATATAAAGAACAATTAAAAACATGTCTGTTTCATTCCTCAACTATAATGGTTTAACCCTTCAAAAGGATTTCCTTCCTGCTCATAATCAGCACCCTCCAGTATTTTAAACTACTTGAAAATACAATGGAATTCTATTATACAGCATTTAAGTGGAAAATTTTTCTCAATTGTAAGAACAGCCAGCTGTAATTTACTTTTTTTTTTGTTGTTAAAGTTTCAAAGTAAAAAAATGCAACAAAGTTTTGCTGATAAAAACCCAACTTGGAACTGGCAGATGTTATTTTACAAGCAAAGTATTTATCACAGAGTTTTATTTTCTTTACAATGAGGAATTAGTTGTACTTCTACAAACATGAAACACAGGGAAAAAATCAGTGCTAATAATTTTTAATTAAAAACACAAAAATGACATTGCAATAAAGCAGCTGGCATTTACAAGAGTCCTCTTCCTTACGTTTTTTGATATGAATTACCTCTTGCACATTATATACTTCATTCTGTATAGTCAATTACCTAACCATAATTTGTATCAATATTTTCTAACTCTAGAATGTAGGGGAGCATGGAATTTTTAACGTGTCTCTTAATACATTTTGTTAAGTATAAATTCACTTATTTCACTATGTTATGAAATTAGCAACTCCATTACTCATCCAATCCAGCAGAAATAAATCAAAGAATGTGCTCTCCGTAGCAAGTTTTCATTATCTTTGTTTAACTGAAGGGAAGAAGTGGTACCCTACTATGTTGTTGAAAATCCAGCCCCAACACCATCCACTTACAAATGCCATCCAGGTGGAGCAGACTGACAAGATACAGGCTCAAGAAACGGGAAGCATGGAAAGATGTACAGGAAAACCCTCCTCCAGGGAGGAGACTGACAAGTCAACACGGTAATGCACAAAGCCGAAACACACCTTATGGTATGAAAACATACTGGGGGAAGAACTATACTTGCTCTTACTTATCTACTCGCTTCCTGAATAAAACTCGTGGAAGATGCATCTCTTCCTAATAAGCCCCCTAATAAGAAAAGCAACTAGAATACGTGTTTCCCTTTAGTTGCAATGCTTTCGCAACATAATTTCAGCACAGAGCTGCCCAGACATGTATATGGTAGAAATGCACAGTGATGCAACAACATTGACTTACTCAAAACTAACAGAACTAAAACTTCAGATTTTAATTAGCATCTTATTTTACCCTCATTTGAAGTGGGAAAGATTTTCAGGGAAAAAAAAGAAAAGTATGTGAATACATGAGTGAAAGCATTAGAGAATTAATGCCCCTTTTATTTCATAGGGAATTAGCAGTCAGTAGTGATAACCTTTGCTCACATGAATGCTTCATGCCTGAGACTCATACTACCTGTACCCTTCTGGCTTTAGAACTCATTTACTAACCTGGAATGGGTCTTGAGGAACATTATTTTTACAAGGATATCAGTCTTTAAACTCAAATTTCTGAGCCCCTAATTATCAGCTGAGCCCCAAGTGTTATATATTAATTAATAGAACTAAATTTAAAAAAAAAAAAAAAAACAAAAAACAAAAAACAACCCACAATCAACCTCTTCCTACTCTTTCATTTGGGCAACAAATATACAAATACATCTCAAAGATAAAGGAGAAAGCAAAGAAAAAAAAGAGAAAAATGTCTATGCTAAGAAGAAAAGAAATAAGGTGAGAGCAATTTCAAGGCTGTATGTGTGAATGCAGCTGTGGAAGCTCTATTCATCTTAAATGAAGCTGCATGGCTAAATGTACACAGCATTGAAAATTTACCCAGAAATACCTGCTGTAGTGAGGTCAGAAATATATTTGTCAAAGATGATTCCTCTTGTGTGCTCCCTTGGTAGGGAAATGAAGATGGTTATTCAAGGTTACTTATTTTTCTTCAGTTTTGCACTACTCATTTGCAACAGATGGACAGTTTTGTCCACACAACAGAATATTTTTGGCCTCTCTTGAATTAGAGGTTATTGTAGGATGACAGTGGTCAACTAATAAAAGATGAAGAGGAAAAAGAAACAACTATGCCATAGAAAAATTACATAGTGCCAGTTCCATGCAATGGAAACTATCATAAATACAAAATCATATAGAAAATGAAAATTGTATTCTACTACTCAGTAAAACCTGGACAGCAGGAGTGAACACAGATAATAGCCATCACACAATCAGCTCTCAACCTCAGTGCTATTCTGCAAGGAAGTTACTCTGACCCATGAGTAAATTATAAATGACAAAAAGAAATATTTATAGTTCAGATACTGCAGTTCTCAAAAGTCACCACCAGCCAGGCAGGCAGGCACTGAAGAAACCACAAATGCAATATTAATTTACAGGGCTCATCATCATTTTCTGTCCCTCTGCATATGGGCAACACTTGGCCATTTGGGTTTTGTGTCCCTGGAGTGACGGCCTCACAGAAGGCTTGGAGCATTAACTGCTCGCTTCTGGTAACAGCTTCCATTAGCGCAGCATTCGTGATGCTATCTCAGGCACTATTGATTTCTTAAAAGGAACTGAGTGCTCCTGTCAACAAATCTATCATTTTATCCAATATCCAGCATTGTTCAGCAAAGCTAACTCTGCTTTCCCTCTTGCATCCTTGTCATCAAAACTACCTTGGAAGATACAGCTAGGACACACCACCATACCACATCCACCAATGCAGATTTCAAGAATGAGTTCTCAGCTCCCACCTACAAAGCAACCTAAAAGCCAAATCAGGATTTTAACAAAATTGCCTAATGTCTCGTGGTACAGGTCAACAATCCTCCCTTGGCCCCATGCAATACTGAATCTTCTCAGTGGGTTGAGCAGACCCAGAAAATGAGCCCTCCCCCATATTCTGCTCCAAGTACTGTTCTTTAACTATACCTTTTCTAAATGATACACAGCCATGTGCCCCTTTTATACAAGCTTTTAGAAAAGAAAAGCAATCAAAAAATACTTCTGGCCAAACAAGACACTTCCCTGAGCAACAGGCAGAAGAGAGAATCAGCATTCTGTGAGACACAGCTTAGTCAAGCTGCTCACAGAAAAACAACCAGCTGGTGAGGGGCAAGAATGCCCCTTCACAGCTACATTTCAGGTCTCAGCTGAACGCATTGAACCCCAGCCACGGTGAGGGTCACGCAGGAACAGCCACACTGTTTTTCCCACACCAGGTGGGAAAGTACGACCACAGCAGAGAAGGACAAGTTGGCAGAAGAGATGAGCAGAGCAGGGAAGCTGCTGTTGCCGTAGGGCAGTTGGTGCCCCCATAAGCACTGGTAATGACACCTTGCTTGGTCTCCCTCACCCCCCCAGCTTGGAGTTACCCCCCGTCTTCCTCTCCTCTCTCGGGGAAATACAGCTTGCAAGCATGACATGGCCTGTGCACACACTGGGTGGGAGGGAAGGAGAAAAAAAAGGAAGATCATGGAACATAATCCCCAGAGGGAGAGATTTCCTAACTGCTGAATTAATGCCCATTTGAAAGGCTATTAGAGTGACGTGCAAGGCTAGGAGCTTACATAAAGAACAGAATATATGACTAGATATTATGAGAATTTTATCCATCATTATGTGGATTACTCCAGAATCACAACCCAGCTGTCTAGCCAGCGGTCTGGCAATATCAACGCCGAAGTACGCTGAATCTCTACGAGTGCTGCAAATCACAGGTAATGTCTCCTGACAGACAAGACCCTCAACCACGGGGATGAAGTCAACAGCTCCCAGTGAAACAGCTGAAAGTGTAACTCATACACTAATCTGATGTGATAAGGGCCTAGATAAAAACTTTTGGCTAACTGAGGAATCCTCACCATGCTCTGCACTTGAACTGTCCGACAGTCATACTGTACAATCGTATCATTAATGCCTCAGAGGACACTTGTCATACTACCTTTTCAGGATATCGAAAAAAAGGTTTTTATGAATTGCAAGAGGGTAAGGATGCACAAAAAGCTCTCCCACCTTTTACTAATTTAGAGTCCATCAACACACTTTTTCTTTCAAATACTCCTCTTTCTCACCTGCCCAAAGTAACTCCTTTCTGGGAAAACTCTTTGGTCTTTATTTAATAAATATTGCACTATGGTCTCCCACTCTTCCCATGTGTTTTGACTGCACAAATTTTGTAACTTCAAGGATCATGTTGGGCCATTTCCCACAGTCCAAAGTGCTTTATTCCTTTACCCTTTTGGGGCAAACTGAAAAAATAATTTTACCATAAAAATTATTTCCAAACTGCTCAACTAGTTCTATACAGACACACATGCACAAATATATTTTCCTGACAGAAATAACTGCACAGGAAAGAACTTTTCATCAATACTTCCCCCCCTTGTAATAATCCCAGCTGTTAAATGCTTGTTGCGAAGCAAAACAACATGAAATTTGTGAGATTAGACACCCAATCTTCAGAAAAGCAAACTTCTGGTTGACTGAAAACACTGGAGAAAGAAGTCCTGCAGAAGCATTTCTTGGACATAGTGCTTACACCAATGGACCCCAATGGTATTTAATAAAAGCTGTCGGCATCAGAGGAAGAACTCACGCTCTGTGTCACACAAGCTTCTGTCTCTATGCCAAAAGAAAGTTCCCAGTTCGTAATTTTTTTGTAGTAGGGGGAGCTGGATTGGTTTTTTTCTTTCTTTCTTTCTCTCTTTCTAGAGGTCATTCAGTCCTTGAAACCCACACAAACTGCCTCATTAGCACTACCTAAAATAAGACCTCTATTTGATAGCACAGCCAGCACTCCCCTTGCATTTGAAACCATCACCTCACAAAATTACAACTACAGTAAGTATTTTTTTAGCCTTTTAAGAACAATTAAATATAATCCAGATTTAAGACAAAAATTCTTTCTTAATTTCTTTTAAATATCACCACAGAAGACACAACACATTTTAAATAATGGCTGGCAAAAATCCAAACGGAGGGTTCTACAGGCTTGTTCCATTAGCCTCAGCTGCAAAAAAGAAGATAACAAAGCAATAAATTTTACAGGCCCCATAACAAATTAATTGTTTCTCCCTTACTAGAGTCCACTTTTCCCCCTTACTCTGTCAGATTCATCTTCATCTTTCTGTCCTGTTCCTGTTCCCACACACTCAGCAGAGATCAAAGGCAAACTGACCTAGCTTTTTACGGTTTCAGTAATTGGTCTGTTTTCTACATCTTTTGAGTAATGGTACATATTGACACACTATTAAAATGTATCCTTTTTGACGAAGTTGGGAACCATCACACTTGATTCTTCTCCGCAGTAGTTACTCTCATGTCTCTTTTAAGATGTCCACCTCTGAAATAAATCCTCAGACACTGCAAACATTTCTTACATCCAGTAACTGGAAAGTAAAGCCTTCAATTACATACCAAATGGCAACTGACTTTTCCTAGCGCAAACCCTGACCTCACAGAAACACTGTGTAGATCTATTCAGGGCACAATTTGCCACCTTTGGTATTTGCAACTTTTTAGCTCTCTGCTGAAATTGAAGGAAAAAAAAAAAGAGGAAAAAAAAAGAAGACACCAGAATATATGTTTAAACATTGGGAGTTGCCTGCCATGGTACACAGTAGCTGGCATTTAAGGAAAGCATTTCAAAGTCACTCAGATTATTGCATATGATGCGGAGGATGTTTATCCACACCAACGGTTTTCTCTCAGCTATCCACATTGCCTATTGCAATTGAACACAAAACTCATTAAAACAAGAAAAGACCAGAGGAAGATACTGAATGAGATCACCTGTATTCATTTAACTATGTGTAGTGGTGAATAAGAAGGCCACGCAGTGAAAACTACATTCTGTAAGCAATTTAGCAATGCATAGGTCTCCCAAGCAAGTCTCTTCTGAGAAGTGAAATTCTAACATGGAAAACTTAGAAAACAATATGTAAAAGTGTCTTGCTTACAGGTATTTAAGCACCAAGCAAATTTTTTGAAATGAAGTCCTGTTCTCACACAGGTGGTTAAGGGAGACCTGTCAAAAACTATAATGCATAGTAACATTCATAAATATATTGTACATCTGGTTCCTAGGTCACCAGTTGCATCAGAAAGGTCTCTGTACATTCCTGTCACGTTTAGAGTAAAAGCAGAGCCGCAGCAAATGTTAGGACGAAAACTGAGCAACTTGACAAAGGAGCGAACAGCTTTGAATATTATCTCAAGATAAAAAGTTAAGTAGGGATTCTTTTTCTCACCTCTAAGTGTTGAACGATCTGTGCTGAACCTCTTGTAATTTGGGAGCAGACTTAGGCTACATTTTCCCCTCTCTTCACCCAGATCATCTATGGCTGCTACAGGCTTATGTGAAAAAAAATCTCTTAAAAAGTCTCTTAAGAAAAAGCTAGAGCCAGCACAAGGCTGACATGCAGATTATAACAAGCAAAGCTCTGACAGCTTCATACCTGCTGTGCCAAAACTGACTGCAAAACCTCAGGATGCAATTATTTTATAATGATCCTCTTTTTCAAAACTGGAGAAGTTACATAAATGAGCAGATGACACCAAAGAAGAAAAGGTACTTTTGTCTTACAGCACAAGGCAACTTTTTGGATTTCTCCTTCTCCCTGACACAGTGAAGCAAAAAGGACTTTGGGAAAATAAAGCAGGAAACAAGCCAGCATGGGAAATGGTAAGAGATCCAGCAGGCATTTCAGTGCCCTTGCACCCTTCCTGTGGGATGCAGGAGCCATCCTTAGCTGTTTGCCCCAAGCACAAGGGTGAGCAACAAGCAGAGGGAAGGCAGAGAAGCAGGGGAAGACTTCACCACCAAGTGCACTTCTGTCAGTAACCCAAAGCCATCCATCTTCACGTGTTCTCCAAAGAGCCTTAGGGAAAGGACTGCTCTCCCAAATCAGATGAGAAAATACCACAGTGAAGTATAAACGTATCAAAGACACGTGAGACACAGTAAACCATGATGTATTCTTCTAGATAACGTGGATGATCCCCTCTTTTCAAAGGCTTTTAAACCTTAGTGCAGGAGTGACAGCCGGCTGTTGTGCTGCCTGTCCCACCACCCGGTCTTCTCTAACCCTTCCCAGTCCTGCCCATCTTCCTCTTTGCCATGCAACAGCGGGCGGCCAGCTGCAGTCCACACACGGCTGGGAAGAGCACATCGAGGCACCCAACTGCCAATATGCTGGACACAGCTTCACCATGTGGTTGAGTGGCATTTCAGTAATTAAATGCCAGTATTTACTTCTACATATGACTAACTATTTAAACAGTGATGCCACTGAGTCCTTGCAGTACATACTCACACACAGCCGTCTTAGAGAGCAGCAGATATTAGTCTTGAAATATTAAGATCCTATAATAGCAATGGCCAATGCTGACCATCATCATGTATTCAGCTCATAAAACGCATTTCCTTTCTAGCTTATAACGCATCTTTGATACCTCTCACATATACACACACCATACTTTTTTATGCACGTGTGTCTATACATACACATACACACTTTATATATAAGAAAGATGTCAAGAAAAAGGACTAAAGGATTCTAAAATTAGAGAAGGCCATTAGATCATTTGCCTGTCTGTATAATTTGGAATATAAAATTATATCCAATTTATGTCTCATACTAGCCAGCTTTATCTTTTGTCAAGCTCAATAATTGCATTTTTTTCTACAGCGTGTCTTCATCCAAGGCAGTCAATCTTGAGTTTAAGCTAAAAAAAAAAAAAAAATTCTGCCTGTTGGAAGAGGTATCAGTGGCATTTNGATGTTGAAAATCTGCAGATTCTATTGCTGGTTTATTCTACTGCATCACAAGCTTTACAAAACCAACTTGGAAAAAATCATGATTCAGTTAAACTGTCAGCATAGCACCATGTAGCATCATAATTCCCTATGAACATTGTTACTAAAATAAAAATATTAAAAAACCAGAGCTGTCTATCTAGAACAATCTCTTTTGATCAAATGGATTTAATGAAGGACTGTGATCTATTTGACAGCATTCAAAAACTGTTATTTTTAAAAACATATATGCTGTCATATTTAATAATATCAACTTTCTCACAAGCCAGAACACATTCCAAAGTTTTAAGCACAGCTTTTCCCAAAAAGTTTTAAAATACAATCTCATCCTCATTTTATCTAGTCCCTAAAACAGCTATGAGCAGCCAACTTGAGGCACCATATTGGGTGAAACATTTTACAAACCAACCAAACAACAGTCTTGATACAATATACGTACATAAGAATCTATTTCAAACATCTGGCTTGTTTTTCAGCATCATCCTTCAAAATCATATAAAACTTCACCATCCTAACAGCTACTGATATTTCGAACAGCTGTGAAGTTTACACATCCTATCCGGGCTTGCAGTTTCTTGTAATTTTGGGGCAAAGCCAGTATTTGAGGCACGAACAGCTCTCCTGAGTCCAGTGAGTTTTCAGCCCCTTGCCCAAGTACAGATCTTGTCCCCCCCACATTTTGGGCACTCTTCCCATCCCCAGAAGCACCTCCGCACTGCCTCATGCAGACTGCACGCATGCCACGGACCTCAAGCAACAAAAGGCACGCTTGAATGAAAGCTTCCAAAGCATAGCAATTTTCCTGCACTGGTGCCTGCTGCCCTGCCCTCCAACAGCTGACACAGAGCTAGCACCAAGGAAAGAATGAGGGGTATGGATATCCCTTTTGTACTGGCACTGGAAACACCCATTTCCAGTAAATTCACAACAGATTAGTGAAACAGAAGGAAGGCAGGCAGGCAGCTTGCCCCGTGACAAAACCGCACACTGAAATCACAGGGGACCAGATGTCAGCCCTGGCTGTGTGACGGTCACGGTCCCCGACTCACGGTGGCACAACAACTTTCTAATGGTACCCTACACCAGGGCGGGAAATATGCATGGCTCCTCCCTCTTGGCAGAAACAAGGGAAATCCTCAGAGCCACGCACTGAACACTTGAGCTGAATTTTATATTTGTCAAGTTCCCTAAAAAAGCTCAGATAAGAAGGAAACAGACACAGAAAACAGATCCTGCCTACGCTTGGTGGCAATCCCACCCACTTAAGATCCTGTGTGGCCATTTCAGGCTCTCATCTGTTCGAATTAGAACATTTCCCAGTTTACTCCACCTTTCCTCATCTGCTACGCTGAACTATGGTCTCTGACGGAGAGCTTTGAAATTACCAGAAGGCTAACACATAAAGATTCTTCCACTTGTGAAAATATTATTGGATAACTACATTGTGCACATGAAAAACAGACTCTGACAAATTAACTTAAAAATTCACACATTTTTTTCAGTTTTTTTCTCTGATCAACAAAAGAAAAATCACGATATTCCAAAGCAAGTGGTACAACAGGAGTAGGTCTCAACCTCTCAACTGCACGATCAGGTGGCAGCCGTCCTACCTTTCTCTCTCTATCTCCTGTTGCGCATCACCCAGTATTAGGGATGATACTTGTGGACTGACGATGATTATTGAATTAAAACTGTTGTGGTATTTGATCTACTCCTGAAAGCTTCAGCTGCCATAAAACTGGACAAGGATCTCTGGCTGAACTTTAAAGAAGTAACAAGGAAAACATCTGCCACAAGCTTAGGAAAACCCACCCACTCCCCTCAAAACACCAGAAAGTGAAAAAGAGGCAAACTGCATTGTGCAAATACAGTTTGCTTTTCTTACAAGCCAGCCTTGCAATTTTAGGGGTGATTTTCATATGTTTGCTATTGGCAGTGTTGGAAAAGAATAGCAAATATGCTGTATGACGCGCAGCAAATGAATTAGTGCAACCAAAACAGTATCAATAAACAATCAGCCTTCAACAGCATCCTGCCAGGACTACATAAATTAGACTCAACTCAGCTTTTCTCCTGAACACGGAGATATTAATCCATGTCAAGGACAAAGATTCAGCTTTCCTAACGCAATACTTTTCTGCCTAGAGTGTGAAAAAGCAAATACCTAAAGGTCATTTGCATCACAGATTTCAATTCTTAAATATAAAAATGAATACTTTTATTACAGCATTACATCTGCTCTAGGAATAAGTATGCCACATTTTATTGAGATGGTTTAATGGGTTCAAACAATAAAATATAAACTGAAAAAAAATGTTTTGCTGTGAATATCAACATTGCTTTCAACTGCTGCAGCAAGACAATAGAGAAAAATATCTCCTGTCTGAATGCTACACCAAGTGTATGAATAGCCTTTACTCCGATAATCTGTGATAAACACCTGATAATCTTTTCCATTTTACAAATTTTAGTGCTTGGTAATAAAGAAGATTTGCCTAGATTTAATGAACTATGTTTTGACAGTTTTCTGCCTTACTGCTTGCTTTCCTACAATTTTTTTTCTCTTCATGTGCAAAAAAAAGCTGTATTCCACTTCCTCATGTTTTGATGCCTATTTTGGTATAGTGATTTGTTAAGTTCTTCTAGCACTGAACACCCTAATATACAGGAACAAAAACATCTGGGGGCTTAGTTGTATTATGCAGTTTGATAATCTAATCATCTATCCACTCTATCTACTATTCCAGTCACTACCCAGTATGCCAGTCAAGAAGACAGTCTTGCTCCAGACTAGCCTGAACAATGAATCAGCCTCTCTGCAGAGGGTAAATTCTTATTAACATTTCATCTTAATAAGGGATGTTATGATTGTCTCCTTGTGATGCAAAAAAAACATAGGTATTATACAACCTAACTCGTCTGGAATGGAGCCGCATTACGGATGGACCAGGAAATTTGTCTACTTACAAGAACATCTCACGGTTGCCTAGTACATTCATGGACAACGTCTAAGTAATAAAGTTAACGTATGTGTTTCCTTTTCAATAGCAAATTTATGTGCTCATAAAGAGCATAAAACAGACAAGAGCAGCAGCACTGAATGCCAGAGCATGTCTCCCCTCAGAAACATAACCATGGAAGCACACTAGCTCTTTCCTGCATTCATCCCAAGTTGAGAAAAACCCTGACCCCACCCTTGCCCAAAGCACCACAGAGCAAATAAAAAAGGCAAACTGCAAACTTTCTTGCCTATGCTGGCTTCTCGGAGAAGATCACATAAAATTCAAGGTCTTATACTGGCCATTAGTCACAGTCCAAAGTATCCTAAAGATCACAGAAAGGAAATAAGGACAACATTTGTATCCCCCTGGCAGTCATTTGGGCTACAGCCCAGGACAGGCAGATGACTCCAGTGCCGGGACACCATGATACAGGGCAGAGGAAAGCAGAAGCATCCCAGATAAGGGAGGAGGGAAAGATTACACGGGCACTATGGGATGCGCACAGCAACAGACTCAGCTTTGTCTTGAGCAAATTTATTGAGGCTGGCTCTACACCAGCTTTACAGTGAGATGGTGGGAAGCAAGGATAACCTTCAAACTCTCAATACTAACTCACTTCAGGGTGTCCCATGCTTAAAGCACATAACTGTGAGAGCGGCAGCAGAATCAGCATAAAACAACATACTTCTACCGCCTCAGCAATGCCAGCTTCTGGGCTAGCAACACACACTTTCAGGCTACCATGACAAATTTTTCATTGCTTTCAAAAACAATTCTGAGAAGAATTTTGAGAAGTTTATTAAACCCTCCTAACTGAGTAAATAATACAGTTGAATATACTTTCAAACTGCATTTTTAGAATACCAGCTCAAAGGCTGATTTTAGGGGATCCCTCCTGCAAAAGACTCTATTTTTAAGTTATTTATTACACATCCTGGACCCCACTCTGCAAACCTTACTGGTTTTATTTTTTAAAATTCAGAGTTTAATTCTGCAAGGGTCAAACGCCCCACTAACTTCACATTTGATGGAGTCTGAATAAGTTAACAGCTCGGAGGAGGGGAAAAGAAAAAAAAGCAGGCACCGCACAGCATTTTGCAGTTTCAGGCTAGCATCTCAGCCTACAACGCAAGCTGCTATTCGCACATCACAAAAGGACCTCTTCATGCTAATTTATGGAGCTTAAACTTGTACACAACTCGGGAAGTGCAATAAAGAATTCAGTGCTTAAGTTCCCTCATCCTGGTCTCAATAAAATTCAAGGTATATGTAACATGAGCAAGCCAGGGTCATCCTTTTCCTGTGTTTCACTTTGCATTAACATGCTTACCTATTTTCTTTACCCTCCACTTAAATTTTTTCTGGTTCCGATGTGTTAACATTGCGAGATGCAACACTGAAGTACATGCAAGTATCATGGTCATATCACAGACGTATACCATGTGTTCTCAGGAAAAGTACAAGGAGGACCAGCCGCAGATTTGCAGAGGGGAAGATGCGGGCCTAGATTACCCTGTGCACTTGCATGTCTGCCATGCAGGGCGGGGAAAACCAGAGAAACTGTCAGCAGCCACAAGACTCAGCAATACCCCAGAGGCATCCACTGGAAAGAGACAGGGCAAACACAAATAGCTTTTTACCAGCAGCTAACCGGTGGCCAAGAGGAGCATTACAATGCACGAGTGTGAAGGTGCAGCACTCATAGCATCCCAAGATACACATGGGAACTACCAAGGATGAAACAGCTACTGATCGGAGATTGCCGGATCCCTTCAACCTACTTGCGGCAGGAGCCTTTGAAAAGTTTACTGTATTCCCAAACGGAAGCTAGAAAAAGTAGGTTTGTTCCCAGTGTCAATTGGTGCAGTCGTGGGAAATTACATCAGAGCGTTGTTCAGCGAA
The DNA here is from genome assembly GCA_013398915.1 of Dromas ardeola. Lineage (NCBI taxonomy): Eukaryota > Metazoa > Chordata > Aves > Charadriiformes > Dromadidae > Dromas > Dromas ardeola. The sequence continues at coordinate 150,065 of VYZM01003159.1, forward strand.
GGTATGAACTTGAACCAGAAGAACCAGAGGAATGACATCTTCAAGGCAAATGGATTGAGTAAATTATGCAACGAAACAGAAAGTGGTTGCCTCAGTTCTTCACCCTTCTTTCATGTAAACCAAAGACATCTGTGTATTAATTTCATTAATTATGATTAATTTTAACTTTAAAGTTTTCTAGAGATGAAAAAGCTAATTAATTAGTTCTGCTTTTATGTTCATTAGTTCAAAAGTAAGCTGACCAATAAGTTGCGTAAATCTTAAATATTTCAGAAGTAGCAGGGCTTGAAATTGTCTTTGAAATTCCCTAGGAAACCGAGTAACACAACTGATCTCTATTTTGCACAATCCTTATGCTCTTTGATCTTTCTTTCCAGGGAATGCCAGTCTTTCCCCTTTAGCACACCTAATGCTACAAAAGATACCTCAAATGAGAAAGTGCACATTCTAAAAATACTCAGCCTACAGGAACTTGATACTGACTTTCTTTATTTAAAAATTTAAAAAGAAAAAAAAACTCTTTGTAGTTAGCACTTGAATAAATTTAGCTAATTTATCACCGAGTATTTATTGAACAATTTTTGCGTAAAGCCAAGAAAAATAATATAGTCGTTTAAATAAAATAGCGGAATCAGAAAATCCAGCATTTAGAGCCATGTTTTCCTCTGGTACACAAAGATGAAGCAAATGGGTTTTGCATGTATGATTTATGCAGTAAACAAGGAAATTAAATGCTTTCCCAGCTCAAAGTAACATTCTGGCCAGTACTGCAGCCATGCCTCGGTGCACTGCCTCTAACGGGAACTGCCCCGTGGCTTCATGCAGTTCAGTGATCCACTTACCACTGCCTTTTCCTCACTTCTCCTCTGCATGTCATCGCACAAAGAGCTAACGGGGAACAACATAAGCTCCACAGCTCATGGCAATTGTTAGACCTCGCCAGGATCTCAAGAGCAGATCCCCACTTCCTTCACTGGAGACTTGGTGCTTGAAAATATCTTTGCAAAACAAGCAACAAACCAACAAACAAAAACCCTAGCAAAACCCAACAAAAATTGGATCTTGGTATGAAAAAGGTGCCAGGAAAATTTAAACTAAAACAAATCACCAATCAAATAAAAAAAACACACAGGTATACAGTGGATACTAGAATTTTACTTGGATCATGATCTACTTCAAAAGAGCGGAAGTGACCATTATGGGCAGGCAAGAGAAATGAGCCTCCTACTAACATCAAGCACATTCTTCCCGTGTTCACTGAACTGTAACAGCAAGATTCTCTTCTCTGCTGTTTTAGGTAAAACTTGTAATAGACAGCACTGCTGCCAGCATGGCCTTTTCCCACATTTTCACGCTCTGTTGTTACTGAACACTGGCACTGAACACTGATGACCTGACAGCACTTACACTTAGAAAAACACAAGGAAATCTAATTACAATATATATTTACAAGACCAGATGGGAAATTCTTGTTCCTTTCATATGTACTGACAGTTCTGACCATCATTATAGATCACATCAGTACTGAGGGGAAGCTATCAACAAAAATTTTGTAAATAAGGTCTGAAGAATATGATGCTAAACTATACAAGCAAAATTAATGGTAGGCATTTTTAAGATTTGAAAACCCTTTTATTAAATACATATTGAAAGTGAACATAAAAAAGCAAAATGCATTATTGGGGGTACCAGAAAGGAAGTTCATCGTGACACTTCCCTTAAATTATTCAGTGATCAGCCTTTTCAGTGCAGGGCTTTCACTTACCTTCTCAAAGAAACGGCAATTTTCTTTCTCAGAGAAAGAAGCAACTTTTTTTACAGCAACAAAAAATACTTCCTTCCTGATTAAACGCTTATCTCTTCCTTTCCACCTCCATCCAGAGAAGGGTTAAATTAAACCTGGCATTCAATCCAGTACACACCAGTAGGTCCTGAATTTCGAAAGTTACCGTGAGGAGTAAATGCTGAAGCCAGTAAGAGATGCTACTGGCTTCAGAAGGGCTCCCCAAGATATAAATCTCTACTCCTGAAAAATCCCGCAGGCAATAGGCTCTTCAGTGACCATCAGCTTCAAATCAAAAATCTGACCTTTTCTACATAACACACTAGAAGCATACGGGAGGTTTAGAGTGATTTCTCAAAGTCTTCAATCCAATTGCATTTGAAGTCAGTTGGAAATTATTTCAGTAAGAAATGGATTAGAGCCAAAAAACTGATTATTAACACTGAAAAGTGCTGACAGCATGTGTGATCACACTTCATGCCCCATGCTATTCTCTATATTTTGGGTTTATATTTACCTAAACAAATCTCTCAGCTTTTCAGCCTGGGTTGCTTTTGTGTCTCCCATGGTGATGCCTAAATCCTGATGCTTCCTCTTGGTCCACGCGTGCCTAAAGCTGAATAAAAAATGGGCTGTGACACCTAGGAAAGCAGCAAGATGGAGAAACCTGAGCGAAAGCAGGAGAAAGATTAAACATACTCCCTCTGACCCCGTATTTCTCCTTTACCGGCTACAGGAGTGATAAAACTTGACCTAAAGAAAACCTACGACAACATGCTACTGTGCTTCAGGCTCTCTTCCCGGGGACCAGTGGAGCCTAACCCAGGTGCAGGATGAGGCTCAGCTCCCTACAGGCAGCCAGGAGATACCCACACACCCTCTCCCGGCACCATGCTGGTGGGTTAGCAGCATAAAAGCTCCACGTTGAGATCTGGGCAGGCACAACTGACTAGAATGAACATCAAAAACATGCTTCTGTGGTGCAAAATAAATAGATAAAATAAATAAGTAGATCACCTTCTGCCCAGGACTTCAAGCAGTCACCTATTCTGCACTCCGCGGCCATTCAGCACGGCAGGCACAGCACAGATCATGGCCACTTGGAGTGCACAAATGCAGGCACCTGCCTCAAGAGCTAACGAAACTATATCTGAAAACAAGACACATCCATTACTGGCCATAAACTACTACTTGCACAGATGCACATACACACACTTAAACACTGGTTAGTTTTGATTTATTTGTAGTACTACAACCATACACACTATCTTACCACACTCTTCCTTTTGGTCCTGGTTAAGACACAAGGGCTACAACAAGTCTATACATTAGCTGATATCCTCAATTTATTTCCCATTTTCTTGTGAAGTAAAATCTTGTCTTCTGGAAATACCTAAAAACATTAGGCTTACAAACAGCCAGAGGTTTAAAATATTCAGGCTATTAAACCTCTAAACAGTCTGGAAGACTTGATCGCAACTTAAATCTTCGTTACTTCATCTGAAGTGAGTTTCTTTCACTGTCTAGAAAAGGCTACAGACTTCTAGAAACTCAGCCTTGTGCAACGTTATGGGCATGCACTGTACCAGTGGCAGTACTGCGGTACAGAATATGGTGAAAATACCATCATAGCTTACTGTGCTCTGGGCCAGTTCTCAAAAAATTGCCGTCATGATGCAAATGGAGTGAAAGCCTAAAGCACCACAACATGAAAGCGGGAAAAAGTCCTCAGTGCCTGTACCCTTAAGGAAGGAGGACGAACAAGAGAGAAAAAAAAACTGAATTAAGGACCCTTCTGCTTCATCAGAGAAACTCAAAGGTTGTCTGGGCAGGAGTATTCCTCTCTCCCCACGTTCCTTCCTCTTCTCTACTTGTATATTCACCATACTAAGCTTTTCTGTCCAGAGAGATTGTTTAGTATTTTCTGCAACAAAAAATAAAAATAAAGGGTTCTGTAATCATCCTACTTACAGGTTGTGCACTAGATTCCCAACACTCTGTCCTACAGCTCACAGATTTACAAATAAAAAGGTGAAGTCATTGCTGCTGTAAGAATATGTCTCTAGTTAAAACATAACTAGAAATAAAACATTGCAGAAAACAGGTTTGCCTTTTTTTTTTAATTGTTACTTAGTACATGGAGATATAAAATCGATGGGCAAGTACTAAAAAATTGAATGTGGGAAGAGCATACAGTTGACACAGCCCTTATATACACCATTGAAAATTCATCTCTTAAACCCAAAAGTCATTCCCTCAGAGATGAAGAGTTTCGCATGTGCCTTCAGTTTCAGCAGACTGAGATGTGTGAACTTCCTAGGTAAAAGCGAACTGCACGACAGTGTAGTATCCTTTGCAGTAGGACATTTGCAGGATCTGTATGCATCAGAACTGCAGAAGCCGGGTTAAGCAAGGTCTCCACTTCATTATCAAATTGTCCATATATCACAATATTGCAAAAGTGCATGCAGAAAGTTCTGCAGTCTTTCATTTTAGAGCATAATACAAGCCCCCAGCATTGTCACATAACACTTCCGTAACTATTAATAGATTCATTTCTCTTGTGGCATTTTTGTGATGGAAATTAGCACCATGCTTCCTATTTCATCCAGGAAACCAAGACACTTTGAGGCTGGTTTGAGAAACTGAGTTTGAAAAGCTGAGATCAAGAATTTCACTTGCTTCTGGGGAAGGCAAGTCCACTGCTTAGCCTGCAACTCACCTCTGTGTATTTATAGCCTGAGAATTTGTGACTCCAGTTGTGAAAATCACAGACGCAGTACTTTGAGTTTTGGTCTTTTCCCACTCTTAGGCGCTCTCCTAACCTTAATGTAATGAATTAGCAGAGATCGTCTACTCGTAAATTCTTCCTTCTCCAGAGATCCTCTCTTTACTTGTAAATCCTTCCTTCTCCTCTTCTGTCTCCACTACAAACTAGTTCCCAGTGAACGACACAAACATTTCGAACAGGATGCCAACACAGACAGGTATCTGCTGCTTGGCAGTATAGGTTTGTATTTGCTGCTCACTCCCTCAATCTCATCCTTATCCATACCAGTTTTGGCCCCTACCAGCTCAGTGCCCCAGGGCTGTTCAAACTACTTAAAACAAGCCCCAACAGAGTAACATTTTGCAGAAATGTCAGTTTGTGTCCCCAGCAAACAATCCTGCTTGTTTCCCCACCAGCCCAGCTAGCAGATATGTGATGTAGCATCAGCCTACGACTGTTATTCATCTGTATGTCATTTTTCTTCTGAAACATGCATGAACAAGGAATCTTCTGCCTGTTAAAAATACTACAGAGGTTGCGTTTAACAGGAATGCAACAGAAGCCCACTGTTCTTTAACAGAACGATAGAGGCTCTCATACAAGCTGTGCCAAACTGTTTTGGGGAGAAAGGATAAAAGCCTCCCACCACTCATTCAACTTCCCACTTGCATACCAATTTTCATGTGTAAGCACAAGAAGTTAACCCCTGCGACCCTGTAGTACAGTGATGCCATTCAATTCATGGAGATAAACAACTTTCTTCCAGATAAATGCAAATTTCGTAACTGCTTCAAGTTTTGCAGGTTATTTTAAAATAAATGGTAACTTACTCTAAGTAAATATTCTCAATACTGTAACATAGGACCTTAGCACAAAGAAAACTTGTATAAATGTTGATATAAAAAGGCAAACTAGTTGTATTTCTAGACTTTACCTCACATAAACCTGTAGTAAACAAATATTGGTGCCTAATGAGGATACGTTCAGTGATATCATTTCACTCCACACTAATAGTCTTTTTTCAATGAACACTACTGTGGAATTTAAAGACTACTTTCAAAAGTAGGATTACTGTAAATTTTGAAAAAGCACACACTTTTAAAATTACCCCAGTGGGAGTCAATATGAAGCATAAGGCAGAATCAGGGTATGCACGTGAGACAGCACACCAGGAGCATGCAAGGAATCCATCCTCCTTTCACCTGGCAGCAGCCAGAAGCTTCATTTTGAGAAGTAAAAATTTCTCAAAATATCAAAAACCCAGACATGCTACTTTGCATGTTGTGATTTTATTTCACAGGTCCAAAGTTCACCAGAATTATCTCATTGAAAACCTAATGTAAACATTCCAGAGGCTTCACAGACTCCCAAAAATGGAAGACTCCCTGATACTCAAATTCTTTTGTAAGCAGACACTGCCGCAGGACACGATTTAAAAATTTGTGTCACTGTGGATAGGATCTGCATACTCATGATACCAATTTAAGACAAAGGGGCACATGTACAGATAGTGCTGCTGAAGTCATTTATTCATTTACACTTCACTTGCACGTAGACTTGTGTAAACCTTACCACAAGCTGCACCAGAACTGTTAACGACTGTTCAAGTCTTCAAACCATATGGGTCTCTCTCACCATATGGGAATAGAGGGGTCTGAGCCTCCCACTACCAAAGAAAGCTTCTGTAGTCTTACATTTACCCTGCCTGTGTGAATCTCAAAAAATGTCTGAACAGCTGAGTCTTTGCTCTCCTGTAAAATGGGTCTAAACTACCTGCCTTTCTCTCAGAAAAATTCATATCCGTTAGGGTCTGTAAATCCTCCACATTAAGTACATCCCTGTTAAGTAGTCTGTAGCTGACTACCACTAAGCTAATAAGACCCCAGATGTTGCCCTCCATTTAATTTCCAGTTTCTACTGTATTCTTTCAGCAACTTTCTGGCTTAAAGGCTACTCCAGACTCTACAGCAAGAAGTTTAGAGATCTTTTTCAAACTACTATATCTGGCAAACAAGAATCCTTAAACAAGCTACTAAATCCTGAGTTTCACTTTAAGGTACAATTGTGTTTTATAACATAGTATTTTATGTTTAGATGCTTACGTTATCTATAGCCATCAGTGCATCTCATTCTAATGCAGAAGTTTAACATATCTGAACCGATTCCTGTGCCCCAGCAGCAACTCACTGCAACCAGCTGTTCGGCTTCTGCGTTAACCTGTGAAATATCTTTGAAGACATATACTGCATCAAAACTAAGAATCTACATCAACCAATAACAAGATTAAAAATACATCAAAACAGAAACTCAAAATATAATTAGGCTGAAGAGGCATATCTTCTCCCCCCACCCTCCCACTTGTATTCTCAGGAGCTGTCACAAATGACTATATGCAAAAAAGCTCTTTGTAAGTATGGATGCAGGAAATATTTATCCCTTGCAAACATGTGATGAAGCCCACATGTATACAAACCCTAAGGCATAAACAAATCCTCTGAGCAGCATGGTCGCATCAGAGTTCCCCTGACTTGCACGTTTAAGAACTGACAGAGGCAAGAGGATGAATGGTTGTAGCACACTCCTCCTACAAACACTAAAAATAGTTTTCTTAATACTGGATGAGGTCTAGCCATGAAAAGAGAAAAATGAGTATCTATTTAAAGACAGAAGAACTTTACTTCTGTCAATGGTGATTTCCAGGAAAAAAATTGCACAACAGCTTCTTAAATTTTGAGACACTTTTATTGGTTAACACAAGATACATCCAAAACACATGCTAATTTTGATTACAGGATGAATGGTATCTACCATAGTAACAGAACTTCATATGCAGCATCTCCAGCAACTATTATCAAACATCACCACTAATAATGATTATAGAAAAACAGAATATGCAGTACACTAAATATTCCTTCTGTGCGGCATTTTCTAGGACATGCAGTGCATAAAGATAACACTACATTCATTCTCACAATCAACCTCAATTATGTTTGGTTTTCCTCTTCCCTCTTCCTCCCCCCTTTTCCTTCTCAATGGAAGAAACTAGAAGTTAAATATTTCACTTGCTTTCCTAAGAACAGCAGTTACTGGATACACCACAAAGCTAACAGAAAAATCTCACCAGCTCCACATGCTATCGCCATGGTATCAGTATTAACAGACACCACAGTGTCCCCAAATCATTAAACAGAGGGATCTCATACTTGGAAGTTTGGATCCTTAGGAGTTGGAATCATCAAAGGTCAAACAGCTGAATACATACTTAAAACACTGGGGAAATACAACTGCTTGCAATTTAGCTTCAGATTCTTTATTGCACTCATATTTCTACATGTAAAGCCTTTGGAAGCTTTCTCTACTTGGCCCTCAAAAGCATTTACCTGAGCAAAATAAGTATCACCACTTCAGGTAAAGATTCTAACTTTAATAAAATAATACCACAGAGAGAGCTTTGCTCTTAGTACTGTTCAAGCCCCTAGCGGCTTACAGTAGTTGGGTCTTTGCTACAGAGCTTTATTAGGGGAACATTTCATTTGTTCAGCATGTAGCATGACCAGAAAAGCTCAAAAGAGCGTTGATTTTCTCTTCACTAATAGTGAAGAGATCCACTACATTGCTTCTGCAAAGACTATTATGCAGGTTATCGTCCTCAACAAGCTGCTTAGAAGAGTTACAGACAGACAGGTAACAAGTGGAGAAGACTAAAATTAAGTATCAGATTGTAATGACAATGTCTGAACATACAAAATAGGTGACATTTCCTTTTCATTCATGAAGTTACACTAGTGCGTAAATGTCCTGACCTCTGAGGAGATCCTGTTCAGCAATCCCGGACTCTTGTTTACTGTAACACCCCAATTATTTGGAAAGCCGTCTACCACAGAAATGCAATGACCTCCTCTGAGGATGCTTCTGAAGGACACAATATACGCTACAGACAGAAATTGCACTAAGACAACCCTAGCCACTTCATTATCATTATTAGATGACTCCACTGCAGAGTTGAGATTTGTAGAAAAAAATTCACAACACACCCTACCCTTGTTAAGGTATTTTCACAGGACTTCAGCTCCATATTTGCTGAACCTGCAACCAGATCAAAGCCAAGAAGTTGGATGGCTCTGTACATCTCTGTCCTAGTTTGAGTGACCAGGACTAATTTCTCTTCTAATGCCTGGGAAAACTGCACTTTCAGAAGTGCAGTGTCTGAATATGTGAAAATATTTACTTCATAGCCAGCTAGGCTATGTGGGTTTCAAGGTCTCACAGTTTTCGAGCCTTGCCAGCTGCAGAGATGGAGAGGAGCGGGACCCAGGCACTTGACCCAAACTGGCCAACAGGATTATTTCATACCGTGAACGCCAAATTCAATATAATTTAGAAAGTTTGCCAAGAAGTTCCCTCTCTTTCTTCATGGCTGCAATCCTGAGAAATCCTTGCCCCGGTGCCGGACCCCTAAGCCCTTCCCTTCCTCCCAAAGCCATAGCACTCGCAGTGTCCGACATTTGCTGTCCACTGCTGGGAGTGCACAGCTTCCTACTGATAGAACTGGCTGAGTATAATACTTGTATATTTTATATTGATAACGGGACCAATATTGCTTCTTTAGTGTTATTGATGTTAATTATCTAGTCTTATTCTATTAAATGTCTTTATATTTCAACCCTCAGGTTTCCTTGTTTTTTCTCAATTCCCCTTTCCAGGTGGGGAGGGGTCATCGGGTGATAGAATAATTGTCTAAACAACAATAAATTGTTGTGGGTTTCTCAAACCATAACAGTCTCCTTCATCTGACCTTTTAGGATTAAAAGCATAGTAGAGACATCCACAAAAAGTGCATGTAGGTATGTATGCATTCAAGTTTCCACGAGTCATTGTAAAAGATGTTTATTTATGGTTATTAGGTATAGAGACTGGTACTTAGAAGCTCAGCAGTTGTATTGGGTTTGGATGGTAAGGTTCGGGGGGGAGGCTACAGGGGTGGCTTCTGTCAGAAGCTGTTAGAAGCTTCCCCCATATCCGATAAAGCCAATGCCAGCCCGCGCCAAGACAGAACTGCCTCTGGCCGAGGCTGAGCCCATCAGTAAAGGGGGTAGTGCCTCTGGGAAACATAGTTAAGAACGGGAAAAAACTCCAGTGCAAGAACAGCAGACAGAAGAGAGGAGTGACAATATGTGAGAGAAACAACCCTGCAGACACCAAGGTCAGTGAAGAAGGTGGGGGAGGAGGTGCTTCAGACACTGGAGCAGACATTCCTCAGCAGCCCATGGTGAAGACCATGGTGCGGTAGGCTGTCCCCTTGCAGCCCATGAAGGTCCACGGTGGAGCAGATACCCACCTGCAGTCCGTGGAGAACCCCATGCCGGAGCAGGTGGATGCCTGAAGGAGGCTGTGACCCCATGGGAAGCCCGTGCAGGAGCAGGCTCCTGGCAGGACCTGCGGACCCATGGAGAGAGGAGCCCACACAGGAGCAGGTTTGCTGGCAGGACCTGTGACCCCATGGGGGACCTACGCTGGAGCAGTCTGTTCCTGATGGACTGTATCCCATGGAAGGGATGCACATTGGAGAAGTTCATGGAGGACTGTCTCCCATGGGAGGGACCTCAGGCTGGAGCAGGGGAAGAGCGTGAGGAGGATGGAGCAGCAGAGACAACATGTGATGAACTGACCACAACCCCCATTCCCTGTCCCCCTGCACCATTCGGGATGTGGAGGTCGAGTATTTGGTAGTGATGTCGAGCCCAGGAAGAAGGAAGGGGTGGGGGAAAGGTGTTTTTAAGATTTTGGTTGTATTTCTCATTACTCCACTCTGATTTTGATTGACAATAAATTAAATTAATTTCCCTGAGTTGAGTCTGTTTTGCCCCTGATGGTAATTGGTGAGTAATCTCCCTGTCCTTATCTCAGCCCATGAGCCTTTCATCATTTTATATTTTTCTTCTCCCCCTGTCCAGCTGAGGAGAGGAAGAGATGTAGCTGCTTGGTAGGCACCTGCCATCCAGCCAAGATCAACCCACCACTACAGTTTACTGTGTTCAGGCAGGACAAGGGCAACGAATGAATACACATTTTCATATTATACTCTAAGCGTCTGAATTTTATAAATCTGATCCTAACAGCAAATGCTTATTATTTGAAATTTATCATCCTGGATAGCCTTAGTTTAGAAGTCCACCTTTCAGTTGCTTTATATATCCATAATTAGGTGTAGGAACATGTTGATATCATAAAACTGTATCATTTGGTCTGGACTGTCGTTACATCTCCCTTCCATTTTTACCCCACCCTAGCATTGTCCACTACAAAAAAATACTTTTTTCAAGTTTTTTTAATGAGAGCCTACTTCTTGCTAGAGAATGCTTTTCTTAGTGGGCCCAAACCAGACAAAAGTCTCGTTCCCAGTTAGAACTCACGGCAGAAGAACCTCAGGGGACCCCTCAAGCTGTGATGTCCAAATGCAGCTAGGAGAACATTGCATGTTCATGCAGGATTTTCTACTTGTGCATGATCTGTCCGTTAGCATGTCATCTGGCTGTGCAGGGATCATAACTGCTCCCAGAAACGGAGACGGCCTGCTCGCAGAAGCAGCTCCTCAGGAGGCATGCCTTCGCTGTGCCACAGACACTGACAGCATAGACACTGAGTGCTCTTCAGCTGGATTCCTTGAGTGGCTACAAACGAGCTGGTCTGACAGGCACTTGCCTTAGGACAGCTTCTCCTCACAGGGCAGGACCATCAGAATCTCCAAGAAATCAGACAGAGCAGGAGCTCAATCCAGCTGCTACACTATAGATTTTACTTTAGCAGAGAATAAGCCTTCTCCCAAGGCTCAGTTGTTAGTACGGCTTCTTCAAGTAGCTATGACCTTTCTTTGATGTCAACAGAGATGCCTCTGTCTGGAAATTGTTTCCAGCTTGCTCCTCCTCTGTCCCCCCACTTTCTCTTGTTCATCTTGAGCCCTCTTTGTTGTGTTACTGAATATAGCAGAGCAATCAAAGAAAATGGAAAACAGTTTGAAACACGAGACTAACAGTATTACACAAATTTAAGTGTAATGTATCAGAGTTGCAAAGAAGAAAAATTCCCTAGCAGCAACAGTATTTTAGAGTCCAACAATCTTTTAAGAGTAAATTATCACTTTATAAAGTACTTTTGGGACAATCAGCCCACTCAGCACCCAAATTCATCTTTACTTGTGTTTCTTCCATGGAAAAGCAGCAAATTGACCATTCTCACGATGACCTGCAAGACGAGGAAACCCTGATACAGGGCATTCAGAAATCTTAGCTGTCCTCCTGCCATGCTCTCTCTCAGGAATCAAGCATGATCCCCTGGCCAAGCACATCTCTCTTTGTCTCTTATTTTGGCGTAAAGACCTCATTGTTGGTTTTACCTTGCCACCCCACCCTCCTCAATATCTCTCTCTGACAATCTCTAAAAAATGCTCAGCTGTTTGGAGCCCTGGTACATGCCAGTGCAGTGACAGCTTCTAGGGAAAGGGTTAGAGGTAAAGCTCGAACTGAAGCTACCATGACCATGGCCTATAAACTGACTAGCCAAAATCCAAACTAAGAGCATAAGACTTCCTACCCAGCACTGTTTTAAAAGGTGCAGGACTGTTTGGTGTCAGCATTTTTATGTTCTGCATGGACTTAAGGATTCTAACTACAGAAACCAACCTGGAACCTCTGTAATTCCTAAAAATTTTAATAGTTTCCTGGAATTCTAAGTTGGCAATTAGTCCTAGCAATATCCGCTAGCCAACTGAGTTTACAACAGGAGATTTCTTATTTTCAGTTTTATTTGTTTTTCCTCCTACCTTCACACAGTTTCATGAGGCTGTTCTTGCAGAATTGAGGGAGATAAAGCAAATGTGCATTCCAGCTGGAAGCTTATAATCACAGTTTTCAAATGACACACAGTGTTAATCTCCACTCACTCTAGATGTAGAAGATAATATCATCTGTAAGTAAATTCAAATTACAATGGCGAAAACATGAGGTAGTAGTCATACTGACCAATTTTGAAATAAGAGCATTTTCCAGTGTGATTATAATTGATTTTCTGGTATTTTGATTATTGAATTCTTCTCACAGATCTTCTCAGCCGCTTTTAGGAGCACTGTAAGTCACACATGCGATGCCATTTCTCAGAAAATATGCAACAGCTACTTGAGCCCGTGATACTTTATCAGCAACATTTCCTGTTTCTCCAGTCAAGAGGAGGTATAAAGGGAAATTACTGGAGCTAAGAAGGAAGATAATGCAATTTGGTTTTTGCTAACATCTCCTATTAGCAGCTGCAGCTTCTCCTTCTCTTAGATGCAGAGAAGGGAAAGCACATGCCACGTTAGCACTAGCAGCAAGGGACTCAACATTTGGCGTATGTTAAAGTAGCACAACGCAGTGCCAGGTAAAGATATCCCAGCAACTCTGGAATGGGACTCTTCTGGCAGAAATCAAAGGACTGCCTGGATCAAAACCAAGTTTCTACCGCTGGCTTAAAATTAACTATACTGCTCATCTGCCAAAGAAGATTCAAGTACCAGCAAATACTGAACTAAACAGGGTGCCATTTTTGCAGTATAAAAACTTCAGAAAAGCGTGAGGTGGACTTTGCAACTGGAAATGCAAAACACACTTCTCTTGTCATTTTAGTTTTTATCAAATTTCTGTATCTTTATAACACAGGCTTAACTGACATTCAATATTCAAATTATTTTCTTCCCCTTATCACATTTTACAATAAATGACTCAACTTACTCAGTTTTCTTTGGGGCTACAGCACATCATTTAAAATCCCCTGAAGAGTTAGTTTATGCATGATTGTGTTACAACTCCATTGTTAACCTGTACCATCTTCTCCACAGATTTAACTGGTCACCACACCAAGGCCTTTCAGTCAATCCTAGCAATACGTATCTTGCCTAGCAAACAGTATTAACCACACCGACTGAGCTAAGCAAAAGGAGAAAATTATCTCATGAGAAAAAATGACTCAATGAGATTAGTGTTGTTCTTTGACGAGAATTACACAGCAGATGCTCTCTTTTGCTAACATGCAACTTGGCCACAGTTCAGCTGGTCATGTCTATGGTTCCCCATATGCTGCATTTTATTTTATGATTTTGTTAAAGAGAGAGGCTGACTAATACAGAGACTCGACCTGCACACAACAGATCTGACCCCTCCAATGGCTCGTTCCACCATCCCTTGCTCCCCACTATGACAAAGGGAGACCCCATTCACATCAGAGAGAGGAATCAAGTCGATTCTGGGAAAACGGGCCTCTGAAAATTGCCCTGAAGGTAGGAACTGAATTGCAGCCAGGCATTTTCACAGCTCACCCCGCTTGCAGATGCAACTTCTAGTCATGCGCTGTCTCTGTAGTAGATCAGATGACCCAGAGAGGAACATGTATGAACAAAGCTAAGTGAATTACCTCCTTAAAAAAAAGCTGAAGACTAGAGTATCGCAAAACCATTGACCTTCCCCCCATGCTGATACCATACATGTTGACTCAAGAGACCACACAAGAAAACAGTGCAATAAATTGCAGCGATTGTATCCCACCCTTCCATGAAACCACTTACAGAAAACAAGCAATAGCACACCATTTTGTAAGAACTCATCCTCAAAGGCGGTGGAAGTTCCATGCACCAGCACCTCGGGGTGAGCTGGCAGTCTCAGTTTCGAGCCTCTCCTTGTTCAGATGGATGACTTGTCTATAAGGCCACAGCCCATCCAAAAAATTAACTATTATAAGACTTACTAGCTCTGCTCATGACGCAGCAAGATAATAGCATTTTCCCAACTGTGTATGATCCCAGGCAGGTACACACTCTCTTGCAACTTGCATAGACCTCACAGCCTTTGAAGCACATAAACAAAATACTTCAGAGCTAACTGGCCACACTGTCTGTAGTACATTTTGACACCTACACAAACAGCTAATTGAAACTGAACAGGTGAAGCAAGAAAAATCCATCCCAAGGAGAATGCAGCTCTTGCAAATTAGCACATGAGCATCAGTGTGTCCCTCTCAAATCCCACACTCGATGGCTTGAGGTGGCACAGAGAGAAACATTGCCAACAGACAACTAATTAAAAGGAGCAGCAGGAAATCATACTAGATAGAATTTTCTTTCTTATCAAGAATAGGAAACAGGAAACTTCCTCACAAGTCATCTAACCAACACTAAAACATTAGTTTAGCTTGGATATTATGACAAATGTCTTCACTGAAATGGTTATCAAGCACTGGAACAGGCTGCCCAGGGAAGTGGTTTAGTCGCCATCCCTGGAGGTATTTAAAAGATGTGCAGACATGGCGCTTAGGGACACAGTTTAGTGGTGGACTTGGCAGTGTTAGGTTTACAGTTGGACTCGATGACCTTAAAGGCCTTTTCTAACCCAAATGTCCCTATGATTCTATGATTAAATGCAGAAAATGTCACTAATGCTGTCCTCTCATAATTGTTCATACAATAAAATTCATAACATACAAAGCACCTACTATCCAAAAGAGGAACAGAAAACCTCAACAGTCCAGCTATTTAAAAAAAATTCCAAAATAACTAAGATAATTTCTCTAATAGCTATCTGCACTTTTGCGAACGTGCCATGGAAATTGGTTAAATGTAAAGTTCTCTAGTAAAAAAGCTGGTCCATTTCTTTCTTACAAAGTAAGTTGTACAGACAAAGTTTTTGTAAAAAATGTCAATTCATCAAATACGAAGCTTTGAGGAAAGTCTTACTGGGACGAGCTGTGTCAAAAACAGAGAGCAAATCCTGACATCTCATCACATCAGGACATTCACTGAGAACACACAAGACCTAAGGGAAGTACACATTTACCTGAATCAGACTGTTTCCCAAGAAAGCAAGACCCTAATTCTCTCTTTATTTGTTCATCTAGGGTACATCTCATTATGAAGAAGTGATTTATCTCACCTCTGCTGAAATAATACCTAGTTTTTTAAATAAACTCATACATACATGAACATGCATATGTGTGCATGCACGTGTGCAAGTGACAGAAATAAAATATAACAAAAGCAAC
Source organism: Dromas ardeola (assembly GCA_013398915.1). Taxonomy (NCBI): domain Eukaryota; kingdom Metazoa; phylum Chordata; class Aves; order Charadriiformes; family Dromadidae; genus Dromas; species Dromas ardeola. Next base: position 165,679 of record VYZM01003159.1, read on the forward strand.
AGTATTAATACATCTATATATGCCAATATATCAAAATTTATGACAAACATTTCCTAATTAGAAAATAGGAAGAGATCTCATTTGGCAAGTGCGAAATTCAACCTAACCCCAAAACCAGCCCTGGGTCAACGATCAGGAAAACGTATTGGTGCTATTAAGCCCAAGGCTGAAATATGCTGCCCTCCAACGTAATTAAAAAAAAAAAAAAAAAAAAAAAAGGCCAAGAAAAAAAAAAAGCTGTTAATCCACTCAGGTTTACCACACAATTTGCATATTTGTAAAACTATTTTTAGCTAGACAACTTAATTATGACCCTTTGAAAAGATCCTGGATAAGCTGGCAGAAGTTAGAGAGGAAAACAATAAGAAGCTGCAACTGACCACCTCCTATGCTTCTTTAAAGCTTTAAAAGTAGTCAATTTTTTTTTAAATCCAGTCTTTGACAACAGCGTTCTCTTCTCCATTCTCCTTTATTTCTTACTTTTCTTGTTTTATCTCATCTTCCCCTTTTCTTCTTTCCTTCTCCAAATAAGATTTATCAGTAAGCATCATTGCAAATTACTAAAAGGGGGTACTACAAAGGAAGCAGAAAAAATTTAGAAGGAAAGAAAAGAGAAGTGATGGTGACCAGTGGTAGGAGTAGACTGTAGTTTATTTTTTAACTACCATGCTGTAATATCTTGTAAAATGACAGCAGCATCTGCCAAGCAGTGCAAACATAAATCTAAACCTGCTACACACAAAGGTTCTCACATATATTTTGAGATTTTTTCAAATAAATTCTTCAGTGTTTTGAAAGCAGCCGCTGATGTCGAACAATTCTATTTGCTCACTAGTTGCCACTGCTTACGGGTTTCTAACATGTTAAACCAGGCATAAAATGATTTTAAATGGCAGATTCTGGTCCACAGCCAGCTCTGTACTTTGTCAAAGCTCCACCAATGGCCCAGATATGCAATGCCTCTTACGTTCTGACAGGAGTCCTTCCCCTGCTCTCCCAGGGCTTTGGGAAGTAGCTGCAATGTGCTGCCCCAGTTCCCAATTGCTTAGAAAACACACGGTGCCTTTTGGCGTCGTAGAGCTGGAGTCAGCGCACGGCAGCTGCTCCCTGATGCCTGGCCTCGCCGACGGTGAACTAATCAAGGTCTGCTTTCAGCAGACTCAAATTAATTATTTACTCCTTTGTTAACTATGATATTCACGGAGCAAATATCTCAATGACCAAGTGAGTGTAATTCAAACAATAATTACAGATCATCAAAAGGACTCAGAATTTTCACCAAAAGCCTGTGAATGGCGCTTGTTTGGGAAGGTGGTCCTTGCAAGCAGTTCAGGTGCTGCATCCAGCGCTCGTGAAAGAAACCTTTGTAATCTCTCTACACATCGCCTATGGGGAGAACTTGCATCAAAATAAATGTCTCAGTTTTTTAGGAAGGTACACATAAGCTTTACAAATGAGTTTGTATGCAAGGAGGAGGAGAGATGGGTTGCAGGAAGAGCAAGAGTGGGACAGGTTAAAAAAGCTCAACTAGTGACGGCTCCAACTTGAAAAGCCACCGTAACGTGCAGAATGAGGCAGCAGCAAGTGAAAGAAGACACATTTGCAATTGCAAAAAGCAAAGTCAGGCTCAGACCAGGCTCTGAAACTGAGCCAGACATGTCATTAGTTTCTCAAACTGAGTCAGGTATTATGTCACCCCGTGCAACTCCTTTGAAAAGCAGGTGCTGTGGAAAGGGGTGCGCTGAAGGGTAATGCAGAACACAGGAAACACAAATTTAAGTGAAAATCCTCACCACAGGCACCATTTAGCAGATGTGGTAAGGGAGGAATAAAATAGCACAGGTTACAGAACTGTCCATGGGGGATTCTCAGTACTTCAGATAATAATATATTTACATTTCATATAGAACTAGGATTATGTAAGCATGGACCACATTATTTAAATTAGATAAACAAGAAGGAAGGAAGAAAGAACGTTACCACCAGACATTCTGATCTAAGCTCCACAAGCTGTGCAAAATGCAGAGTGCACATCAAAGTTAGCACCCAATAGCTCCATGTTTCTACTCAACCTGGTCCATGTATCTGGAATCTGTCCTGCTATACATAAATCAATAATCATAACAATAAACCAATACTATACACACACACATATAATAATAAATTAATGGTATAGTATCCAGTATAGAAAGGCCATTGTTATCATGCAGCAGTTGCAACTTAATATTTTGACATAGCTGTATCACAGAAGAAAATATATTCAAAACAGTTTTCACACATCAAAAATCCAGAGACCGAACAGTTTTTGTAAGCACCTATATAAATTGAAATAATTATAAATCGAAAGAATTGAGGAATGTCAGCTAGCAATGAAAAAAATCCATTACAGAATAAACTAACTCCATTAAAATTAACAACAAAGATGGTTAAGTATAAACCACCATTCAGCCTTCCATTCAGGCATACTGTCTCCTCATAATAAATGTATACCTGGAGTCCTGATCATTCCTGTCTGATAAGCTTAGAGAAAAGAGGGGGGTTCTGGTTAAGGTTTAAATAAAAGCAAATATATAAATATTTAAATAAGATTTTTTTAAAATCAGAAACATTAGTCATAACAGATTATTACCTCGACCTTCAAAAATAGCACAGCTTCAAGCACAGCAAAATCAGCATTTTGATCATTTATTCAAATTCTATCTTAATTAACAAATACTGCATGCTACAAATAAAATGCTCTCACAGAAGAATGAAACAAGCTTTTGAGTTTGGTTCTAGAGAAGTAGTTAAATATATAGTTCACCCACAGCTCGCATGACAGAAGAAAGCCACTGTAGCTTCCCTCTGGTCTCCCAATATACTGTAACCATGAATACTGAAGACCCTTTCAGTTTCCGATGGCAAACAGTAAAAATCTATCAAGGAAAGAGACCACAACAGATTTTCTCAGTCCTTTTCATTATACTGTTGAATACTATTTACTTACTCATTTGCTGATTTTCAGAAACATGTAAGTTAGACTATTAGGCTCAATTACGTTTAAGGCCACAAAGGTATGCAAAGTCTCCGTGGCACTCTGAAACTAAATCAAAGGCAAAAGAAAAAGAAACAAACCGAACCAAACAAACAAATCAAACCCTGAACAACCACAAACCAATGCATCCCAGGAAGCATTCTGGAATATTTGATCCTTATCCACAGATTGACTATAGTGGAAAATACAGATCTTGCAATATTACATATTAGCGGGAATGTTTTGCCTTTTGTGAAGATACATTCAGTATACAATTGAAAAAAAGACCAATAATTGAGAGCATCCAAAAAATGGAAAAGCCTAGAAGCAAATGCCTCTGGATAACTAAATGATGCAAGTTAGGAATACATTAGATAACTGTGATTAATACAACAGGAGTCTGTAAGATCCCGCCTAATTATCCATAAAGCAGAGGCAAAGGCCCAATTCAGACTTGATGAACTTCACCTTCACCATGTTATTCAACTTTCAAGCATTCAGTATGGCTTAAACCAATGGTCCTGTCCCATTCCTAAAGACCCATTTATACTCTAAATAGAATCCCCAGACACAGTACTGATACTGGAGTGGAAAAACTTCCAAGATACACTGTTTAACTGAAATGAGCATTATAATATGAATCTCACATTGAAAAAAATGTTCTATGGGTAATTTTTTTGGCAGAACTTACTACTGTACAATAAAAATATAAACAGCTCTTAATATTCAAGCTACAGCTATACCTTGAGACACACAGTTGTGATTGGAACGGAAATACATCAAGTTTGTACTTTGCAACTGGACTGCTGCTAGCTTGAAATGTTAGAGGTAGTATAAATAGGACCAAAACCTTTATGCACAGCATTTTGTAGTCCCGAAGAATGAATACCCATACAATGAAGCTGTTAAGGAAATGCATAAAGAGGAAGGAGTCAGCAACACCTCAAAGGTTTCTACATAAATAATATCACCTTGTCCTTGTCGCCTCCATGTGCGGCAGCAACAAAGAAAGTCCTTGTGGTCCCAGCTGCTCACCCCATGGATCTATATCCACCAAGATATGGGAGCCCCAACCACACATGAACCTCTCCCCATGGACTGCCCCCCCCCACTGCCTACTACAGGTGTGCAGCCAATTATCCCTATCCCATGTAAACCCTCAGCACCATTCCTAATCAATCCCCTCCTTCCCTGAGCTACAGACGAAGCACCCTCCCCTGCCCCAAGCCAACAAAGCAGCCAGAGCAGAGGCCACCAAAGGGTGCCCGGTACTCCTGGTGGCACAGTGCTAGGCCACCACTGTCACCCCTCCAGCAGAAGACGCTAACTCCTCAGCCCCTACTCACTTGCAGAGGGCTGGGCAAGCAGAGGAGTCCCCGCTAGTTGCCTACTTGCTGCCTGGGCCAACAGCAGCATCTCCCAGCTGGCAGCTTTGAGACACCTCGCTGCAGCAGGGCACAAAGGGACTGGCTTAAGAGAGGACATGCAAAATGCCTGCAGCAATGCCAAGGCTCCTGTTCTTAACACTGCACTGCTGAAAATGTCCGCCAGGGCAGAAGCTGGGTCCTGCCTCCCATCCCAGTAGGCAAGACCTCCATATAAAGAGTGGGTGTGCATAAAGAGATGAAAATACCCTCTGAAACGCTGCCCAGCGATACCACAGATAGGGACAACCAGTTCAAGACCAGAGATGTCAAATGCCTGAGACGTTAGTCACACATCAAAAGATAATAATGGGCAGGGAAGGTTTTCTTTTTAAGCTACCAGCTCGTTCTGGAGTCAAGTAATTGAGCTCAGAATTTCTGATGATGATGACAGCAGCTTCTAGCCTTCAGGGATTTCCAGGACACTCTGAATACAGTTCCTCTAAATTTAAAAAACGTAAAAGCATGGTCTTAAAAAAATAAATACCTTAAAGATTAAAAAAAATACAGTGAAATACAGGTCCTTCCCACGTATGGTCGAGGCAGACCTCAGCGCAAAACTGCCGTACACCTGGGATGTGGGTAATGCTGTGTAAAACTGCTTGATGATGGATTTCTTCCCTAAAGTAAGGTGAGTTCCATTAAGAATAAAAAATTCGCAAGAACTGATGCAGATGCTGCTTTTGCTTTTCTCCCCTCCGGCACACATGCCTTCTTTAAAATAAATAAATAAATAGTTAAAAAAATATAAATGCACAAATAAATAAATAAATGTTTTTACAGCTTAGTAATATTCACTCATTCCCACTTACCTAAAAACTTTTACTGACACAAGGACATCCTCTGTGACCAGTAATTCAGTCTTTAGTATTATTATGTGGCATTCAGTGAAGCACTCAGCAGGAATTAGAAAAACCTTCATAATAATCCCTTCTATAAATGTTTCATCACAGATTGCGTGCCCCCAAATTTCCGTCTCTTCAATTGAAATATGTGTGTTTACAGTCTCCCACTTAAATAATACACTTTACTTATCTGTTTTATACAGGATAAATCAGGCTTATGTGACTGAAAATGGCAAAAGCTACGTATCTGCTCTTAGAATAATTACAAAAATTCATATCCGTAATGGGCTCTATTCTTTCCAGCTAGTTATAAGCAGAGTAAGACTTGTATTTCCAGAAACACTGATGTCACAGTCTCAGAACATTATTTATTGTTAAAAGGAATTTCCAACCTAATGCTGTCTCTTTCCTTCAAAATGCTTTCAAACATCACTTTGCTGTGATAAAAACAAAACAATACAAAGATAGGACTGTCACACTTTTCATGACCCTTCTGCAAGGAAAAATTACCTACGCTGAAAAATCTGTTTCAGTAAATGTGAATCCTTGAGACCTTTATTTTTGTCTCCTCCTAAGCACAACAGTTTTAAAAAACAACACACAGCCTCGCAGGTTCCCCTTAAATTGATAATTTGCTGTGTTTTACAGACCAAAGCAATTCAGCCACACGGTCAGTATCAGTCGCCCAGCCCAGCAGTTGGCAGCCCTGATTTACTCCAGGCTGTGCAACCAGTGACAAGTGGAGCTTCACACTGAGAGGCAGAATTTAGCCCACAAATATAAACGGCAGAGGTGGAAACGTTTACAAAAATCCCTCATCAGACATACTTTACGGCAGCAGGGAAGGATCTTCAGCTCTAAACTAGTTGGGATTTTTGCTTGCTTTATTTACATTTTTTTTTAAACCTGAAGCCAAACCGTCACTGCAGCCATTATGCGCATTGAAAACTGCTGCACTAGTAGGCTGGATTTACAATAGCAGCCAGGAAAGCACTGACACGCAAAATAAACAATTCCATTTCACTATTTACACTTCTTTTCTTTAAATTAATTGCCCTTAGTTGACAATCCTTGAAAACATTAACCAACATAACCGTGCCATTGTATTTAGTATACATACATAATTTTGTGAGGAAGTAAGTATTGCCAAGCTAAGTTCAACATTTCATTTCCATCTGTGTTCTGTTCTAATGGGTAGGGCACTCGAATTCAACTGAAAAATAAGCACAATAAATGTCTACTAATTAAGACCAAACTACGGACTGGAAGGGAATCCAGCAAGTTACTTAAATGTTTTAGATGTAAAAACAACTTACCAAAAAAAGGACCGCAGTATGTACAGTTGGAGATATGGACTGTTTATGGTACTACTTTCACATCTGTATGAACTTGTATCTTTTTGTTATCATTTCATTCACAGTGCTGAAAAGGAAAAAAGCCTTCTTTCTTCAGTTCTCCTCATCAGTTTCTGAAGTTTGTACAAGTCATTGAGGGGAACAATCTGTATGATTGTTCAAGGAAAAGCTATTGTTGTAAATAATGGATAAAGAAATACTATTACAAAGTAGTCAAGTTTTATAAGGTTTGTCATTTTGGAATTTTTATTTTATTTGGTACCATTAAACGTGTCAAATTTTAGATGCTACTATGTATTACATTATCTAATCCTTAACGTATTATGCAGACAAAACAAAGCCAAACATGGATTAGTGGCTTCTTATGACAATGGGATGGTTTGTAACTTCCCCTTTTTCCTTGATTACAACTCTAAAATCACAGATAGACCTAGCAACATCACCACAGGGAACGCCAGTTCATTATCTGTTTGCATCAGGCATAAAATCAGCTTTACTATAGCACATAAAGCAAACAACCTCAGTGTTCTGAGTGCTTGCAAAAGATTGTCTTCGTGAGAACTACGTAGCCTCATACAAATCATTTATTTGGTCTGACAAGACCTCAAAGTTGTTACCTAAAATTAACTTTCAAAGCTGATTGTGATGCTCATGGGATTTTGGTGGTGCATGCTTAGTCTCTTGGAAAAACAGTACCGAAGGTAATAGCTGTCAAGTTTAAACCAGCAGCTACTGTTCTTGCCCAAAATCCAAGACTGTCAGTCTGTCTACACCAACAGAGCCGGATACAATATTCCAAACCTCTTCTCTATTAACTTCAAAGAGCAAGCTGGGAAACCGCTTACAGTTTATTTAAAAAACAAGATGAAGTCATGCCTGCAAGAAAATGGCCCTGATCAGTATAAGCATAACAACACTGTAAGGAAGCACATGCATTTAAGAGCAATTGCTTTTATGTACTGTGCACATGCAGTTCCAGATTCCAAGCACAATTCAGGAAATAAAGGCGACTCACATATAACCCATGTACCTTGCTTACATCCTCAACTGTATCGATTCCACTGGGTGCACAGGGACCTCTCAGGTGGTTCCACTCCCCTTAACACACTTTGGACGATTTCTTGAGAAAGAGATAACCATTTCTCCAAACTAAAGTTGCTGTTTATAAACTTCTGTCTTTGTTTCCCATCCTGAGATTTTGAAGTGCTTTACACCTGAAAACTGATCCATTTCCTCCAGGATGTTTTGCATTAAGGATTTGTTTCTAACTGATGTCACTAACTGGTTAAACAAATAAGAGTTGCACACACCTTAATCTAAATTTTTTTTAAGAAGTGTAAGCTTTGTGTATTATTCATGGTACAGTTTTGCCTAAAGCTGATGTAAATTATAACTCTGTTCCCACAGTAACACAGATTAGCTGTAAAGCAGTACACATAACTTCTAACTTCCCTCCAAATCCACTCTGCCAGGAGCTGAACAAGCACGGATCCATCCAGTTAGTTACGTGCTAACGTAACTGCCGTCAGTGCATTTTAAAGTACCTGAACTTCTGCTCCGTCATATTCAAAGGCATTGGTTCAATGCACATTTTGCAGTTAACAAACATGTAATCTCTCATATACAGATCATATTAGTTATAACTGATAAAAAAAGCACTTTAAGTACTCTAAAATTTAGATGTAATGAAAGGTATGTGTATTTGCATATCCTACTCCTACATGTCTAGTGTCAGCAGTAAGGAAAGCACTATGTACGCTTGCATACACTGACTATCCAATAAAGTTAAGGGGAAATCTGTTGCAAATAAGAAAACCACTTTCATAACTCAGGAGTGCCATATTAAACCTTACACATAGCATCTCCGAGTATTTAATGAATAATGGAGTAAGCACGCAACTGGTTTTCCTTCACATTTTTGGTCAGGAATTGAAAACAGTCACAGCTGGTTGGCATTCTTCACCACACAATCGTTAATCACATTAAACAATCCTTTAAAAGCCAACTGCAAAATGTTCATTAAAAGTATTTAAGTTCTTTAACTTACTAATTTTCTAATAGACTTTCCCTATATTGCAGTCCTTCAGCAGTAACATTTCAGCTGGTTGCCTCATGCCAAAAGTCTGTTATCTAGTCTAATTCTAACTATTCTAGTTTAGTAAACTAATCTAGCCTAATTCAACTTAATCTAGTCAAATACCTGATACAAATCAGCAGAAACATTTACATTATTTTTTCTAAATGGATTTTCATTTTCCCTAGTGACTCAACTTCTTTCTCCAAAGCAGCAAACTACACAGAAGACAGTATGCATCCCACCGGCACTTTTACCCAACATTCCCTAGAACCTTGTTAAAACCTCTGAGTTTTTCACACTACAACTTTCATGTTAGAGATGCCAGCCATTTTTGATTGCTAAAGAGTGTAGTATTCTTTGAAGCATTAAAAGCTGCTTATCGTATTGAAAAAAATACCATTCAAGGTCAGAGTGCACATAAATTGTTGGATAAAAGTACAGCAATTTTGTAGAAGTTGAAGGGCTCAATAGAGTCGATACTGACCTTTCAGGTCTGTAGATAACATTTCATACAATCCCAAAACAGGGCAAGCCTGAATCTAGATGAATCATCCAGAAGACTGTGACCCTGCCAGCACACAACTGGGCACTAGCATGTCATTCAGGATTGATCCATGCCAAATTCAAAACAAAGAAGTATTAAAATATCATTTATTATCTGAAAATGGAGTTCTACTGCTAGGTGTCTGGAGATTTATTACCTTCTTGGAAGCACGCAGTACAACCAGCTTCACAGCCCATGCATCCTTGGTCTGTCAAAGAAGGCTTTTAAAAAGCTCTTACTTGCTCAATTAATTTTGAAGTATGACAAAGCTGATGTTCTCCTAACACACACCTACTTTGTTCCTAAAATCATATTCTCGCTACAAATAATCATTACTCCTTCTAACCCCTACATAGACAAGTGTATATTAAAACAAGACATTATTTCAACACCATCATTTTGTGACAAGATTGTCCCAATATCATATCCTCTGGCCTGCCAAATGCCATTTTGCTCCACCGGTATCTTCCCAAATAACGACGCAAAGATCTTTTCCCTGGTCTGCTGCTTCAGCGTACCCCTTTGTGCATCCCCCCCCAGCGATTTCGTCATTCCCACCAGTTACTCTTCATCCACCTGTTCCCAGTTGTAACTTCCTCCTGTCAAGCAGGACCCTCTTGCTTTATGCCTCCTTGTCTCCTTCCTGCTGAGTGAGAGAGGACAGCCTTCACCCACCCTTCTCAGCTCCCACACTCCACTTCCTAAACTTCCAACACTCTGTGTTCCCTTCCAGGTCAGCCCTTCTCTCGGGAAGGAGGAACCACAAAATACACTCCATTATAATCTTCCAAACCCCTCTTTTCTCAGCAAAGATGACAAAGTGCAGAGACCACTACATCATGCTGCCCAGTGTCGTTTCTCTGTCTGCCCCCACCCACTCAGTCTTGCTTTAAGAACGCGGGTGCAGAATGTAACTCAGCTGCATTTGAAGATTTAATAGATTATTGCTGATCGATTGTAGATTATATATTAAAACGTATTGGCAAAAAGTCTTCAGACCATTGTGTTTTCAGTCCTGGTTGCCACGAACCAAGGGCACATGCAGATTCCGTATGACTTCTCATCTAAATGGCAGCAGGCTGTTTTGTTTAGATAGCATACTATTCCGCTGGGTGTCCGTGTCCTCAGACATGACTAGGAAGTGTATCTTACTTTGTGTTTGCATGGCAAAACGGGGTCCTTATCCATGCCTTAGGCTCTGAGATGCTATTGGGGTAGCACGGTAAACACTGTTATCGCTGCCCATGGAAATGCACTCCACACGCTTCATTCCCTGTGTCAAGCCACCACTTGCACGTTGGCTCTAAGCTCCTTGCATTCATTAGGTATACTGCGACAACATAAGCATCTGAGTTTCAGTTGTTTGGTGTGTTTTTTTTTTAAATTACAGAAATGAAATAGCAGACATTCTTCATGAAAGTCACCCAAACTTATAAGACACACATTTATCATTTAAAAACAGAAAATCCTGCAAAAATAAAATGGTAATATGGTGGAGAAAAAGAAATTACTAGCATGGAGGAAAATTATTATCGGTCTCTTTTGCAAGAAAGCAGAAAAGGGTACACTGTGACAATACTAGCACTGAGGAACCACAAGCTCGGAAAGGAACGTGATTCTGCCTTCACCAAATTGTAAAGAGTGTGAAAGGCATATGGTGTAATTTTTGGAAATTCTGAATGCTTCCTCTGCTGTGCTCTCTATTTGTACTCCTGAATGGTTACCTTCTAAATAATACAGAAAAATACAATGCTTCAGATGACCTGGAGTACTTGAGGTCTGTCAGTAACCCTGCCATGCACAGGGTCATAGCTCTGCTTGTGCTTAACATCCCTCTGGGACACAGTATCTACCCCACCTAGCAGAAAAAGACATTGATCAATTAATCCCCTCCAGCTCTGGAGTAGCAACAATGTAGAGACAGCCTGGATGGCTTCTTTTTTCCTGAGCACTTTGGAGGGACAGTGTGACCCTGCAAACCTGGGAAGAATGTCACAGCTACGCTGTGATCAACGCAAGCTCCATCTCCTCTCTCTGTAAAGCAAGAGAGCCTCGGGAGGCAGACAATGAATATGAATGATAATTCGTTTTTCCACACTACACGAAGCAAAGCACATTCTCATTCACGAGCTCTGCAGCAGACAAGCTCCAGTTCAGTGCAAGACACTCCATCCCACACAGTCACCTGAGGAACTCCATGCTTCTTATGAATCTCACGGAAAATATTCCCACATTAATGTATCTACATGTACAAAGGGCACAGCATTAGCGTTTCTATCCCAGATTTGGGAAGCTGGCAGTCATTCTTGTAGAACTCATAAAGTGCTCCGAATTAAACAGCTTCCATTACAGCCTCTCTCCCAACAGCATCTTTTATCCTTAAAATCCAGATATGCACCTCTCAGTGTGCCCCATAGGAACAGCATAAATAGGCATTTGAGGATGAATGGTCCCACTATGACCACAAAAAGTCATGCAAAGCATCTCCTGCTTCTCTGAGGGACTGGACCACAGTTTGCCAGCCCGTTTCCAAGGAGCAGCCCTGACTAACCATGGATCATCCCAGCCACACTTCAGGCATTTTTGATCCCATACTGTAAACCAGTAAACCTGAACTCCACTACTCCTCAGTCTGGCTGTAAAACAGCCGTATTACCTCTGTTTAGTTTTTCACCAAGTACTGCTGTGCTCTAACTGCCAAACACTTCACCCAAAATCCAGACCACACAGACCAAGATGGATGGAAACAAACAGGCGTTTTTTACCTCCATGCACCCTCATACTTGCTTAGGGATAAAGGCAGTCGCTCAACATATGACTATCATTACATTTTGCAACATTTCATTAATTGCCTCATGAGCAGGGAAGTGTTCCAGAATTCGTGTAATAAAATTTCTCACACCAGCTAAGCCCTGGGACATGCCCAGTGTGCAAAAATCAGACTTTTAAACACTTTTCATTCACTTAACAGAAAGCACATTACATGCCAAATTTGTAGTCATAGTTCACATCCTTATATGCATTCTTCACCATTTGTGGTGTCCTTACATAAAGAACAAAATTAGACTACCAGCATATGCTCTGTTACGTTTGGGCCATTAAAAAGGTGAAGGATGTCATCAATATTACAGCAGCTCTGGCACCAGTTAAAGCGAATCTGCATAGATGAAGGAGCAATCATTAAGGCTTTACAGACTCGCTTTCCTCCAGAGTGTCAAAAATCCTCCCCACAAGCCCTCAAGTGCTGGAGTTTGGTTTTGATCTCTGATTTAGCTGAAAGATGTGTAAAAGCAGGCACAACATTATCCACTGACTAAGTGCCCAAGACAGCCCTGTGTGTTGTTTATTCCAGTGAGTGCATAAAATATCTTGCGGTCATGAAATGTGTCAGAATGATGTTTACTTTGAACAGAAATATACAATTACCTTGTTCATAAAGCAGAAACCTCTCTCTCGGCAAGAAAACTCAATTCATGGTATTTCTACAAAGAAATACTGCTACAGGAATCCCAGTGGACTTTTGGGAGGACAGTACTTTCCCTTTTATTTCCCTCCTTTTTTAAGCATACATTTAGCTGTTCTATTTCAGGAATGCATGGGAAAGGCTACATAGTTCAAAATGAGAAAAACATATTCTGTAGAAGCAGATCCAATTTTAATTACAAAGCAATATCAAATCTGTGTGGACACAACAGGAAAACAGAATTCGTTAAACCGGCTTCCCCCTGGATTCATAACCTTTCTTCACCATTCAGCCTGCAGGATAAAACACTCAGAATTCTCCTCCAGCAAACATTTTGGTTTCTGCGTAAGCAGTGAATCCTCTGGAGAGAGAGGAGGCAGAGAGAGGCTGGAAAATGCAATTCTTTCTGTATCTCTCAGAGAAGTGCCAAACATTATGTAGGGCACAAACCAGCTCTGCAGGTTCACCATGAACATAGCTCTTCTTGTCTTCTCTGAGTACTGTCAAGTCAGCGAATTAGGAATTTCGAAAAGGATTTACATGTCACTGTGCCTACCTGCTTGTTCTTTACAAAAACAGAAACTGGGGGAGGGTAGGGGGGGGAGGGAACCCACTTTGATGCAGTGAACAGAAAAAAAGAAGTTCACTCCTCAAGAGATTACCCATGTGGCCAAGCCTGAAAGCAGAGGTTTGCTTCATAGAGAAAAAAGGTAATACAAATAATACAAGTAATACTGAGACAGGCAGCATGTAAGAGAACCACAGAGGTCAGTTTGGGGTGGGAGGGGAGGAAGGACTTCACAGGCACAACTAGCAACCTGCCTGGACATCAACAAGAACACATTACCTCTTGGGCCACACCTGCCAACACCTGGCAGAGTTTTCATCCTTCTTGGAGTACCACCAAAGCTCAGCTTGGCAAAGAAAAAGGAGGGCACCAAAATCACTATTAGAAACCAGTGCCCTCAAAATGACCAAAATCTCCACCTGCAGATGGCGGGGAAAAGAAGAAAGAAGGGGAGGGCACCTAAATCCACATCTGCATCTTCCCTTTTATTTCCTAATCAATAAAAGATACAGCTAGTCAAAGCTCTTAAAAGCAAGTTAATGGAAACGAATCAAATGCAACAGAAGTTTTTTGATCCTAAGAATACCAGCTATATATGGAAAAACTGAAAAAGAAATACAACTCTCTCGCTGTTTTTGGATTACAATGATAGCTCTGATCACAAAGCAACAAGAGCATAAATATTCACAGAGTGAAAAAGAACTATAAAAAGACAGATGCTGCCGCTATGAATACAAAAACATCCAGTTTGTATCTTTTTTTCCAGGACACAAGATATCCACTGAACTATTTATCACCTTATGACAAAAAAACTATATATCATTTCCTGTAAACAAGACAGATGTCTAAATAAATTCTAGCACACACAAAAAAAATAAAATAAAAGATGTGAATAATCAGACAGAAGAGTATGTTAGCAGTGCTAAGAGTTTTAACAGGAAATTCATCTAGGGAGGAAGGGAGGTTTAGTTTTCAAAAATTATTTGTTTCCTCACGCTATATGAAAACCCTTGCAGGACACAGAAACATTTCCATTATTCCTGAACCACCCCGCCATCACTGAGGATTTCACATAACACTGCAATTGTAAAGAATGGGCAAAAATCTACACTATAAAGACTGAAAATGCTGGATCTCCATTTAAAAATAAGTAAATTCCATTAAGGTTTTGAGAAGGACAGAAAAAAATGTCATATGGGTTGAGAGGGGTCAGCCTAGCAGACCAAGAAAATAAAGATTTTTCTGATTTTAAAATCAATGAAAGAAAATTAAATTGGTAAGAATAAATTAGTTAAAGAGCAAGAAGGTGAAGAAACTAAAATTTCTAAGGTACAACCTAGTTGTTATAAAATCTGATCATTATAAATTGCAGTTAGCAAAACAAAGACATGCAAACAATTAGGATACTGTAAAAGCCTTACAACTATACAGACCATTACAGGTAAGTTACAGAATGTATACAAACACAGAGATATACACATTACCCTGTGCAGACAGTATGTCACCAAGAAAAACAAAATTGTAACAAGTGAGTCAAGATAATTCACTGAGTCAGTAAACTACAAAAGATTACCAAAAAAAGAAAAATATAGCATGCAAAATCTAGTACTTCTAGTAATCACTGTGCAAAGACTAACTCCAGATCATCATCAAAATCATGATCAAAAAAAGCACCTTGGGTGGAAAAAAAAGTCAATGAGACAAAAGCAAGCAATGATTAGTATGAATCTGTAACCATTCCTTGAACACTCTCTGTGAAATAATTACAGGAATCAGCAAACCAGGGAATTATGTTTATCAACAGATCTAGGTTTCTGTTGTGTATCCAACACAGTGTGTTGCCCCACTTCCAAAAAAACCGCAGAAATCTTAACTTAGAGGTGCTATGAATATGAGCACTGTGAAAAGGACTAGAGACTGAAGGTTTGAAGAAAAGGAGATGCAACTGGTGAGTCAGATGATGGTCTCAGAAAGGTATTGTAGGAGTCTGAGTTTAGGCACAGTATTGATATATTCATCCACGATGAAGATGGAGGTAAGCTAAGAGCTGCTGAAAGGCAGGAGTAGAAATCAAACCCAATGGGTCTGCAGAGGAGAAATACAACTTGTATTTCCCCTCTTGCCCCAATCCAACCCAATCCCTTGTGGTTCTTGTTACATGCCTCTAATAGAGCATGTAGATGGCAAGTTATTTACACAAACCAAACTGCAACACCTCTTGAGGTCACCTCTTGAAACCTTAAAGCAAACGTGAAGTAAAAAATAAGGAGGAAAACAGATTAAAGAAGTGAAAATTACCTTAGGGGTTGTGATCATAGCTTTATGAACCATGTATTCTTTCACTGGAAAGAGTTTCTAAATAACAGAAAACAAACAGAAAAAGAAAACAAAACAAAAAACAGGTGCAAACACTGGAAGGGTGTGATCAATGCTGCCATCTTCTCTGTAATGTACCATGTAACTGCTGAAACCGCAACACCACTGGAGTCTTGCACTCTTCCCCACACATACCAGCATCCAACTCCTGGAATTTCTTCTAGAGTCATATTTTTCCCCCCTTTACCTACATTAAAACTCAGGCCAACTACACGAATTACTTCGTGCGGTCTCATCATCACAACATTAATTAAGCATTCCCTTACTGTGTTTTCCCTGAAATTACACCATAAACACTTCTGGGCAAGATACAAACCAGCCTCTGCCTCTCAAGAATCTACAGGATGAAAATTGCTACTTATTTGGTGCGTGTAGCCCACACAGAAAAAAATAACTGAAATTGTCCTGAAACTGCGTATTGTTCATTTTCCACTCAGATGTGCCACTCTTTTTGCTTTAATGCCTACAAGCCAGCAGCATCCTGTGGTTTGGGGACTGGTGATTCCTGCTCAAGTCTTCTCCGTTCTGGTGGCTGTAAAGTACCCACTGCCAGATCGTACAAGAAAACTAATCCGGAAATCCTGGCAACATGAGTGGATTCTCCAGTCAAAACAGAAAAAGCCTCCCTAGATCTGCACCTAGCAACTGGCAGGGGCACCGCAAGCTGCTGGAGCGATTTTCATGTGAACAGCTGAGTCTGCACGCTGAATCACTCACAGCACCGTCTGTAAAAGCCTCTGCTGTTTCCTCCTTTTCCCAGGATGGAGCTAAAGGAAATTCACACAGAGCAGGGGCAAGCCGGGCCAGTGCGCTTGGTGCACTCCACCTATTGGCACACTGAACGTCTCGAGATAAATCCTGCAAGTCACATAAGTTCAGGCTGGCACTGCATAGCTTCAGAGTTCGACTCGCACCCCGGGTAACTGTCCCATCTAACCAAGAGCAACCACCACTCTTCGACTGTAAAGGATTTATCTTCGTTACCACATTTTAAAGTAAGGGAGTGAAAGTGAAGAATCAGTTGTCTTTTACTCTGAAAACCCTAAAGAAATAGGATTAAAAGTATGTTCTGTAGCATCTCGGTGGCGTGCACAGCACTCCATAGAGCACCTCATCTGCATTTTTGCAATTACTGTTCAAAGAAATAACGATGTCTAATTTCTCACTCCCCTACAGCACTTGGAGTTTGTGTCTCTAAAAATAAAAACAAAAACACACCACCAACTGATGTCCTGATCCCGCAGAGTACTTCTGTATTAGACTCTGTTGCTAAGTGCATTCAAAAAAAAAAAAAAAGTTCAAATCCAAGATTACAGCCACAGATCCTAAACACAGCTATTTTGTAAGCACCTACTAAAACCTCTGCTACTCCTAGTTTAACTACCACCAACTGTTGAAGATGCTCCACACAATACTTCAGATTTTGCACTTAAGAAGGACAGTGTTATGAACAGTTACCATTTCACATGTTTTGGTATCAGAGCTATAAAATACATCTTTAGTATAGATTGCATATATATATATATTTATATTTATATAAATATATATTTGCATCTATGCTAAAACTAAATAATAAATACTAAAACTACTAAAACCCTCCAAGCATTTTGGGTTGTTGAAATCCACCACCCATGCTAGCAAACTGTTTGAGCACTCCTGACAAACATCCGGTCCGTGCCAATTTGCATTCTTGCTGACCAGTTCCCAGGCATCGCCTGGCAGATAGAAGGGGTCCAGGAACCATTCCCAAAACGCATTTCACATGCAGACACTCTGTTTTGGAGACAAAAAGGTTTCACTAGCCTCCGTGCCTGGAGACAATACAAATACACCATTACAGTCTGAACTTTTATGGATCAGTTTCCACAGGATTTCACCATTAACTTGAAACTGTTTGTGACTGATCTTTGGTC
This sequence comes from Dromas ardeola, assembly GCA_013398915.1. Taxonomy (NCBI): domain Eukaryota; kingdom Metazoa; phylum Chordata; class Aves; order Charadriiformes; family Dromadidae; genus Dromas; species Dromas ardeola. The sequence goes on from VYZM01003159.1 coordinate 183,257, forward strand.
TCTCTATATTTAATAAACTATTAAGTCCTGTTGTAAATTCTCCTGATACTGTTTGGGTTTGGGGGGATGAGGGGATTGTTTGTTTGTTTTCACTTTGCAATCCCATTTCTTTTTTTGCTTCTATTGCAGTTACGTGCAAGACCAAAAAAAAATGGGCATACCGACTGACCGTATGAAAAAAGTTTTACACAGTGTTGTCAGAAACACCCCAAGTTATCTTTGCAGTATGTGCCCTTTCATGGTAAACTTACGTATTACAACATCAGGACAAAAAATGGCCTGGTGCAAATCTTGATTTGGGTTTTTTTTTTAAAGCACAATTCTCTCCCAAAGAGGGTTGCTTTGGGGAGGATTTCATTGTGAGATTGCAGGGAGCAAAGCACGTCTTCAATCCAGATTGTTTACTTCTTCCTGGGGTTTAAGCAAACCAGGGAAAAATAACAAGTGTTTTTAATGAAGATGTTGACTCATTTAACATTTTTCCCAAGGAAGCCTCTAAAGAGCAATCATTTTGCAGCCACTTAATACCTACATTTCTTACTGTAACTATCTGGAATGGCCAGATTTCCCATTATTTCAGGAGTTATTTCTGTTTGCGAACCTTTCTGGTGAAAAACGACTCATGGTATATAGCCCATACCTTCTCATTTCTGGCTGTGAACAACCTTGAGAAATTTTATACATATACTCAACCTTACACAGATTGGTATGGTCCATTCTAACTCAAGTTTCCAGCATTACCTTCAGTCAGGGGAAATTTTTCCTCTAAATGTAACGGTACGCTAGAGTATCAACGTTCATGCTTCATTCCTGAGTCCTCCTTAATCGAGTTTCTCACTAACTCCCATGAACAGCGACCATGAATAGGATGGTTACTGTTCACGCTTGGCCTACTACTGCCATAATTAACCGTGAGCTGGAGAACAGCATCTATCTTGACAGTATACTCAAATGGCAAGCGCTGACACACCTCCATCAAAAACATTGTGTTAAACCCCGAAAAGAGCAAAACGTGAACGTTTTGATGAACTGAGTGCCTGTAGCTGGAAAGGATAAAATAAACTGACAGTGGACGACTGAAGGGAAAAAAGAGTGGTTAGGGCTTTCTTTTTTTTTTTTTTAGTTTTATGCCAGAAATAAAAAGATTTAGTAATACTTTAGTTACTGCTGAATTACTATGGTTGTGTTTTCACTATCAGACAAGGAATTAAAACAGAGTGAGAACAAGATAATCCGATAGGAAAAAAAAGATTTGTAAGGTCTAGAAAGGGTCTCTGAGACAGCAAGGCTAGGGTGGGAAATGAGGTTGTATTTAAGCAAACAAAGAACAAAGGAACAGACAAGCAGCCTCAGCTGAAGGAAGAGCTATGAGGAGATATTTTCCATATGCAGCCAGGAAAGACACAGCAGAAGTCACCTGGTGACAGCTTGACTTTAACAGGAAAAGGAGAGAAAGATTGGGTGCTGCATCTGGGGAGGGGGTGCTGCATCTGGGGAGGAATAACCCCCTGCACCAGTACAGGTTGGGGGCCGACCTGCTGGAGAGCAGCTCAGTGGAAAGAGACCTGGGAGTCCTGGTGGACAACAGGATGACCATGAGCCAGCAATGTGCCCTTGTGGCCAAGAAGGCCAATGGCATCCTGGGGTGCATCAAGAAGAGTGTGGCCAGCAGGTCGAGGGAGGTCATCCTCCCCCTCTACTCTGCCCTGGTGAGGCCGCATCTGGAGTCCTGTGTCCAGTTCTGGGCTCCCCAGCTCAAGAAGGACAGGGAACTGCTGGAGAGGGTGCAGCATAGGGCTACCAAGATGATTAGGGGACTGGAACACCTCTCTTATGAGGAAAGGCTGAGGGAATTGGGTCTGTTTAGTCTGGAAAAGAGACGGCTGAGGGGTGACCTAATTAATGTGTACAAATACTTAAAGGGTGGGTGTCAGGAGGATGGGGCCGGGCTCTTTTCAATGGTGCCCGGCAATCGGACAAGAGGTAATGGGTACAAACTTGAGTGTAGGAAGTTCCATCTCAACATGAGGAGGAACTTCTTTACTTTGAGGGTGGCAGAGCACTGGAACAAGCTGCCCAGAGAGGTGGTTGAGTCTCCATCTCTGGAGACATTCAAAACCCGCCTGGACGCGTTCCTGTGTAACCTGCTCTAGGGTGGCCCTGCTCTGGCAGGGGGGTTGGACTAGATGATCTCCAGAGGTCCCTTCCAACCCTATGATTCTATGATTCTATGATTCTATGATTGTCTGGATATCATGAACCTTGCCAACAGGTTGATATTATCCGCACCTGGCAGTGGAGTGAGAGCGCAAAAAGAGAGCAAGAATAAAAACACCGTGACGAGAGCCATTTTCAGTATGTTTGATTTAATAAGCCAAAATACTCAGAAGGACAGAGACCTGTGCTACAGAAAACAAGCATTCTATCAACAAAAGAATTACTCTCCAGTCCTCCCAACACACCTGCTTTTTTTGAGGAAGAAGAGAAAAATCAGCTGCCATTTCTCCCATTCTTTAACCTAAGTGTTTAAACCTAGAGTTTTCAATAACTCTGTTTTCCCCTGTTCAAGGGGATCAGCAACAACCATACAGGCAAATTCCAGACTCCCCATTTCATCTTCCCATAGAAAAGGCAATAATCTCTTCTTTTGTTAAAGGTAATTGCAGGAGCATTGGTATACGTTATTAAATCATTCCTGACCTATACAGAAATCTCCATCTAGGCAAATACAACCAAAAAGTGAAAACAGAGTACTTCCTCACCAATGATCCATTTTGGCTCTAATCTTAGGCCAATTAAATCTGCCAAATGATTGCTTCTCGGCTGCCTCCTACATTAGATTTGTATCAATGCACTGAAGATGCCTAGAACGGTGGCAGCATCTCAAGGCGCGAGAATACAAATCGTCATGAGGTGCCAGAAGCCCTTTCCAAACAGAAGGGTGTATGAAGTTCCTGCAAGCCGAAACCATGCTGTACCTCACAGGAGCCACCACCCGCCTCATGAGATCAAACCGGTGATTTGCAGTTTGGAGATCTAAGCTGTGCTGCATTGTATTATTGATTCTCCAGTTGCCTTTTATTATTACTACAGCTCCACCCCTACTGTTCAGCCAGTGTCCAAACATGCACAGCAATAAAGAATGTAAAAATTTTTATTCAAAGCTGTAAGAAAAAAGAAAGCTCGGTATAAGTGAAAAGACTATACTTACATTTTGAATCAGTAACTATCCTTTCAGCTTGTCCTCATTAACTAGCTAACTTTATCTAAGGATACCTGCATTTTTCGTATTTTTTTCCTCCACACTGCAGCACCAGGCCTCACCGGTATATTGAAATACTTATCATCTACACTGTCTGTATTTACTGAAATACATGTTCATCTTCAACCCTGGATCAGGAAAGTCCTTAGGCACACATCTAAATTCCCTTGCCTTTGTTTACTAACAATCAAAACATAAATAACGATGGCAATTGTAACACACAGGAAATACAGTTAAAATGAAAGGCAAGGGCATCGTTTTTACGGTAGAGAATTTTCAGATTTTGTTCATTAATCAGACAACATGCAAGTGTGGAAAAAACTAATTCAACGTAATTAATAAGATTTGTCCAACACAAAAGCAGTTCAGCTGCAGTTTAGTAGATACCGGATAAAATCCTGCATAAGCCAACTTTGTAAGCATTTGCATTTAAGAATAACATGAAAGAATAACAGAATTTGTGAATTGGTAGCGACACAAGTATTACATATAGATGTATGCCTTTCCCCTACCAGAGATATAGAAACCAATGTGAAGCAAACACTGAGCTTCACAAACACCTACCAATCCATCAAGACAATTAATTTCTTAATTTGTAAATCTGAACACCCTAGTACACCTAGAACACCCTAGTAACTTTCTAGTAGCACTTTCTATTCCTTGTTTCCTTTTCAGCCCTGGAAGGAGCTAAGAGCACGCCCATAAATGCTATTAAAAAGAAAACACATTACTGCAAATTTAATCAAGCACATGAAATGCCAACAGAGGTTGCTTTAACCCATAGGCTTAGCTTAATTAGAGAGGTTTCTCATCTCTCTCCAAGAGTACCTGTTGTAACTGTACAATTAGAGGCTCGAGCACGAAGCTAGGAATACAAGCCCTTGTAAACGGTTTCTAAAATGTGTCAACAGAGCACGGCACAGAACCCACCCTAACTTGCCTCCCCTTCCTTATCTCGTCTTACTATTTTGAACCGTTACAGCACCATCGCAGCAGCTCAAGGCGCTTGCTGGTTACGGTTCTGACATCGCTTACAGGATAAATATAAATTCACTAAATCTCCTGCCTGCTGTCTACATAATCCCTTAACCTTTCCCTTTCCACAGCTATGGTTCTCCGTCGCCTTCTCATCTCTGGCCTCTCTGCTCTTTCCATTTCTCATGCTGCCTTCCCTTTCCCCACTTATTTTTTTCCAAATTGTCAACCTTCCGCCTATCTTCACAGTGAGATTCATGGACACTGCTCTTTTACCTCACAGGCTGCTTCAGCACGTTGTTTTGGTTTTTACACTTTACTGAGGGATGGGAATTTTAAAGAGAGCTCTTTGGTTAACAGATTTCTATTAAATTCAGCGTCTGCCTGCAAGACACAGACCAAGCAGAAAACACTAAGCAAGAAGGCAGGTTTCCAGTCATCAATGATGTGCTACAAAAACAACTAGACAGGACAGTCTATGTCACATTTAAAAGGGGGAAAAAAAAAAAAAAAAAAGTCAAGCTAGCAAATTATTAGCCAAACTACAGGTAGTATTATTCAAACTGCACAGAAACTGCTCCTGAATTAAGATTCAAAAGACACAAGGCCATCTTACACTATTTGACAATCAGCAGCAGAAAGAAATGAGACTCCTTAGATTTTGTCACCCTTATTTTTACTTATGCAAAAGAAGGTAAAAGGTCTAAGAATAGACTACAAGTAAACCAAAGTTTTGCTCTGCTTGTTTCCTTCCTGATTTCTAAACCAGTTTTTAGAAATTATGTCTTCTCCTAGCTCAAAACCTGGACACACACAGAAATTCAAGTTTGTTCTTTTAAATGACAATCAAATAATCATTTAGATACACACAAAAAAAATCAGTAGTGTAGCCAGGTGATATTTTGGGGAATACCCATACATATTTTTGTTTGGGAAAGCTCACACAAAGCAAAACCTGTGTCATTATAAAGGCCCCATTACTACACAATTGTACACATGGGGTGAGGTACAAGAAGATCCAGTCATACAGTATTTTTACAAAAAAACAGAGATAGCAAAGTTCACTACCACTGTCAATAAGCTCCAGCTGAGAGAGAAGCCTCATTCATGCCAACCTTATCTCCAGTTTCGCACAGCTGGGCCTGAACAAGGACCTGAACAAGCTCAAAGAGTAAAGTAAAACTTTTATTTGAAGCAATACATTAAATGTAGCATTTTTTGAGAGTGAGCTTATAATTTTGTATTAACCTCATATAGACAAATAATTTTGGAGTTATAATGGTTACTAATGCATACTTACTCCTATTTTTTAAAAATTAAAGGAACCGTAGCGTGCTCAAGAGTCACTTCAGTTAAATGAGGTATATTGAAGCCCATACCTAATTTAAAGCATGCCAGTGGCACCACTGAACCCAAGGTGTACTGACATATTTAATAACAAAAAGTCTATGACAACAAGACTTTGACGATTAACTCTGCTCGCAACTGAAATAAGCACAAGTAATCTTACAGAATAAACCAGGAAAAAAAAAAATCATTATCATTTAAGATGTTTAGGACATTGTTACTAAAAGGTTAATTCGATGCGTGAAGTTTTTGCATGAAGCCTGCAAAAATGGCAGTAAAGTGCTCATTATGTCAATGACTCAGAAAATAAGTATCTCATCAGTACCTCCAGAAAGGAGGTCTTCCTGCTGCTCCAGACACACTTCCAATAGCTTTGAAGATTTACTTCTCCCACTGCCCTCCTTCAAGCCTTGGTTCTGTACTTTATTGGGCAGCCTGCACAAGCTGGTCACCTCCCTGCCGCGCACATGGGAACAGACAGTGGCCACTGGCCCTTCAGGCTGTTTTTCGTAACTTCTCCGGTTTAGCTGTGCCATTACAACTTCACCCTACTGCTGGCTAAAAGACTGCCCGACATACGGGTCCCAGAGAGGCTCCACAAAAAAACAAAAACGTGGGAAAATAAATGTCATCACAAGAATTAGTTGCGCGTCCCTCGGGCCCCAGCCCTGTCCTGTGTCTGTCACCGCTTCTGCCAATTTGCAGTCACCAAGTCTCTCAGATGAGGAGGACGACACGCTGAATCCAGACCTTTGAGCTGCAAACCTAGCCTTGAGCGACTTGGTGACCTACATGGCAGCTGCACAGCTCGATAACTAGTTGGCTGGAGTCTGCAAATACATGATTCATCTCTGATTCTCCCCACACCACCCCATATGCTGTCACTAGACTGTTTGCTATAAAATGTAATTTCCAAAAGCGGGCTCTATTAGCCTGTTGGCTTGCTGAAACACTGCCTTGAAAGAACTCTAATAGTAAAAAGAAAAATTTAATTTATTTTCCTACCTAAACATTATGAAATTGACACAGAGAGAAAAAAAAAAATTACACATATATATGCAGCACCTAAATACATCTGCTCCTGCTTACTTTTCCTAACACTACCTCCCAATGTTCTAGCTGAGTAACACACAATTCTGGTTGCATATTTCGTAGCACCAAAGATCTACAGTGCAATCCCAAAGATTTTAGCTAGCAGACATCTCTGCACTGAAGTGGTACTGGGGCCCTCCGATACTAGCCCATGTGGGCAAGCCAACTGATGGAAAGATATACTTGAAAAATTAGGATCTGGGAAAACTTATGTGCTAAAATGCAGCAAATCATCAGCTACACACACATCACCCGCAGACTAGCTGCATATCTCCCCTCCTTTCCCCATGAAAATGCACAGATAGAATTTCAGTCGTCACCGTTCCTCGCTGCATCCCATGTCCTTAAGAGACTCTGTTGGCATTTCTCAGTGCTGTAGAATTAGGCTTTCTTATCCTCTTAATGACCAAAACACAGCTGCCCAACATGTTCCAGCTGGCACAACCCTGGCATCTCTGCTGTTAACCCAGCAGCACATCATCTGGGCTGTTCATCCCGCTGAATATGCATCGATACGCATATATAAAACTAACTCATAACTTGGGTTTTTTTCCCATTCAAAAATAAAACTGTAGCATTGTGAAAGCTCCTTGCAGGCTTTGTCCACATTATGAAGTTCAAATACAGATCTGATCAGGAGGCTAAAGACAAAAAGTTGAGTGGTTTGGGATTTGTTAGTCTCACGTCTTAACAGCTACGTGCATACAAGAGGATAAATAAATTATATCTCCTCTGTATATGCAATGATAGGTAAAGGGTAGCTATCTATAGATAGGATTAAGCAGTTCGAAGCGCATGGCACAGGAAAGAGTGGCAGGTAAGTCAGAACCATGAAATATCATTAATTGTATGTTTCTGCTGAAGCGACCAAGAGCGAAGTAGTTTCTCATACTGGGATCTGCATTTACATGTTTAGAATTTCAGTACCTAAAAACCCCATGGGAAAAAAAAAAAAAAACAGGACCTATTCCTACCTTTTAAATATTTATAGTCAGTGTGCGGACTCAGGAAAACAAGTTCTAGATGAGTTTAAAATAGAATTAATTTTTGAGGATTACCTGTAGAACTGTAACAGTTAAATTTTAATAGTTAAATTTTCAGCTGTGGGATAAACCACTTTTGCCCTGCGTGCATTATATGTGGAATGAGCCACAACAGTGCGATACGATTCAACTGATTCTAAGCTCATTACCTCACCTTGCACAATGTCACACCTAAAGTAATGACTGTTTTTTTCTACCCTGTGGGCATCAAAGGCCACATGTAAATCTGTTGAGCACTATAAATCTACAGAGCTATAATGACACCATCTCAGGTTCTGACCTCAAATCCATCATTGTTTAAAGAGACTAACTTTGAAGGATGGCAAAGAAGTTATGCAAAGCTTGCATTAAGCTCCAAGAAAAGAATCTGAAGGCCGTTCTGCTGCTTACTCGTTAAAGCTATGATCTCATAACCACGCTATTCATTAACAAGAGCACTACAATGATACAGGTACAAGATGTTTCAGTAATTTCCTATTACTTCCAGGGTACATGCTGTTTGAGTGTAACTAGTACATAAATACAGAGCGGGAGAGGAGTGGCTGGAGAGCAGCCCTGCAGAAAGGGATCTGGGGCTGCTGGTGGACATCAGGCCCAATGTGAGTCAGCAGTGTGCCCTGGCAGCCAAGAGGGCAAACGACATCCTGGGGTGCATAAAACAAGGCAAAACCAGCCGGTTAAAACAGGTGATTATCCCGCTGTATTTAGCCTTGGTGAAGCCTCACGTTGAATACCGTGTGCAGTTCTGGGCCCCACAATTTAAGAAGGATGTGAAGGTCCTTGGATGCATCCAGAGGAGGGCAACAAAGCTGGTGGAAGGGCTGGAAGGCACGTCCTGTGAGGAGCGGGTGTGGACTCTGGGTTTGTCTAGTTTGGAGAGACGGAGGCTGAGGGGCAACCTCATTGCTCTCTACAGCTTCCTGAGGAGGGGACATGGAGAGGGAGGTGCTGATCTCTTCTCCCTGAGACCCAGTGATAGGATGCATGGGAATGGCTCAAAGCTGCATCAGGGGAAGTTTTAGACTAGACATCAGGAAGCCTTTATTTATTGACACAGTGGTCAAACACTGGAACAGGCTTCCCGGAGAGGTGGTCGATGCCCCAAGCCTCCCAGTGCCTTAAAAAGCGGCATTTGGACAATGGCCTTTATAATATTTAACTTTTGGTCAGCCCTGGATTTGTCAGGCAGTTGGACAAGGTAACTGTCTCTTCCAACTGGAACTAGTCTATTCTGTTCTAGTATTAAATGGCTCTTTTGGAACTAATAAAAACCAGAATTTGGTCCAAGCAAAAATGTAGTTTGCATCTCATGGCACTTGATTTTTTCAGCCACAGTTGTATGTACAAGACCACCAGCTTGATTTAAAGCTGTGAATATTTCATACTACCAGAGAGACAGAAAGACCAACTGTGAGTGACAAACAACTTCCTAAAAGACCACTCGCATCTTCCCACCTGGATGCCAAGCTCATCTCTGTGATTCTATGAATGCCATGGAAATTTCAGACAGAGTAACTTGATTTCGAACACTTGCAGTTTAAGAATCTGTAAGACTTCCATAATGCATCAGAGTTTGAGTCTTGTTAGGTCACCTAAAATAGCCCTGCTTGCACCCACTACAAACATTGCTGCTCCCACCAGAAATTCACAGACTCCTTACTCTTCCCCTCCTTATCCCTATTACTTGAAGGAATAAAAAGGCACTACGTAATTAGGAACAGGGACCGCAGCAAAGTTGCTGTCTTTCCAACTGCACGACTGCTATCGCTGAAAATCCTCCTGTAAGTTATCTCTCGCCTTAAATTAGGAGAAAAGGGGGAGCAGCATTTCATTGTGAACTCTGCCCGCTACCTCTGCTTCCCGGCATCGCACGCCGCGGGCCTGGCTGCCAAGCCGGGGCTTTCCCGGCCCCGCAGAGCCGGCCGGTCCCCTCCCGACGCCCCCTCCCCGGCACCAAGTGCCCACCGGGGCGCTCCCTTACCGCCCCGCGGGGACGGGGGAAGGCGCCGCCGGCGTCTCCCCCGTCGCCCGGTCGGGCCACCGCTCCCCGGGGGCGCCCGGCCCCAGCTGGGGGATGCCGTGCCGGGACTGCCGGAGCACGGCGGACCCC
>VYZM01003159.1:193986-210003 GCA_013398915.1 Dromas ardeola
AAATAAATAAATAAATAAATAAATCACCCAACATTTTTTTTAATATATATAGAAAAATAAAAATTACCAAAGAAGATGAGTGCACTCTAAGGAAACAGGAGAAAACATAATGCAAATTCACGTAAGAGTACGCTCTGTGAAATAAATAAATAAATAAATAAATCACCCAACATTTTTTTTAATATATATAGAAAAATAAAAATTACCAAAGAAGATGAGCGCACTCTAAGGAAACAGGAGAAAACATAATGCAAATTCACGTAAGAGTACGCTCTGTGAAATAAATAAATAAATAAATCACCCAACATATTTTGTTATATATATAAAAAAATAAAAATTACCAAAGAAGATGAGCGCACTCTAAGGAAACAGGAGAAAACATAATGCAAATTCACGTAAGAGTGCCAGTCTTGGAAACTTGTTTCCTCAGGGAAAAAGAATGGTCCGTTCAGGAGGAGCAGTCTCAACCCGTTTGTTGTGCACGTGGAAAAGAAAATACAGCAAATAGCATGGAAAATGTAGAAAATAGTGGCTTCACTGTTACGTTCTCCACCACAGAAGGCTATACACATTTGTGCAAAACCTTGCAGGAAGCAGGCAGTAAAGTTGGCCGGCCTTGAAACAGGGATCAGCACTGTGTTGAAAAAGGACCACTTCCTTTGACAGTGTGAAATGAAAAACGGCCATCGCGAAATGTTTCACTATGTGAAAGTCGAGATAGAGAAAAAAAAATACTGGCAGCCACACACAAGGTGTATTTCAATCATTTTCCCTAGTTGTCTTTGATCACCTAAAAACACACATATTTTGAAAATAGTTCTGTATGAATGCAATGTTCTTTTGAAAACCCAATGGAAAAGCCTGTGCGCCGCTACACCCGGAAACCCTTCCTTTGGCTTTCTGCTGGGCTGCTAGCAGCAGGAAATACAGACAACCACAAACAAATGAGAAGTATATAAGAAGTATATAATGCTCACTGCCGTCAGCTAATAAATATACAAAGTCCTTTAATGTGGAACATAAAAGAAAAACTATAAGTATATGCTTCTCGTAAATGATAAATGCTTCCAGTTGTATGGTGAATAGTGAAGCAAACCAGCAAGTACTTAAAACAGATTATTCACCTCAATAGGAACAGTCAGCCCACAAAGTATGGAAGAAGGTCCTTATCAGCCAAGACACCAGTTGTAGACACCGATTCATTAATAGTAAAATAACAGGTTTTGTCCTGCAGCATGGGAGCTCAGTAGAAGCAGGATTTCAGCTCACATGAGGATTGACTTTCAGGCGACACAGATTTTCCTGCCTACAGTAGAGAAAGGATCTTTTTTTCTAAGCCAGATATCTTACTTTTCCCTTCAGTCTCTGCAGCACGCCTTTCTCCATCCGAGAGAGGAGCTGGAAGAGGGAGCTGAGCCAACGATGAAGCTTTAGGGAGCAGATCAAAGTCTGCTCAGCCGCTGCCAGAGGGTTTTTTGCTTTACTTTCAGGACCACGTGGAGGGGGATGAGCTCCCCAGGACTTCTCAGAGTTACAAACACGGTGATGACTGAAGCGTGAAATTCGCATCTCCGAACTGTTACACAGCAAGTGGGAACCAGTGTGTACCGACAGCAGCACACCTGCAGGAGCACAGCCCTTTAGCAGAATTTTACTTGCCTGCTTTAAAGACAGGTCACTCGTGTCTTTCTGGTGCTTTATTTGCTTCTGTGATACCCTATACCACCTAGAATGGAGGTGCCTGAGAGCTCTATGAGACAAGTGACAGATTTCTATGTTTCGGTTACCACAGAAATAGAGTCACTACTAGCACAGAATACGGCAGCCGTCTAGCAGGAAGTCACCAAATAAATGAAATGATCAAAAGCAAATACTCCACCCCATAGGAAAAAAAAAAAACAGGCAATGAAAGCAAACACTCTTCCCAGTTGGAACTGCAGGATGTAAATCCATCAGGTGTGTTTTGCATGAAGTATTAGGACTGCCATCCCTTCCTTATTCAAAAAGCATTATAGACCTTTTTTTTTTCCCTACAAGTAGGAGGCTCTTAAATGTCTCATACAATTATAAATTACACAGAAAAACCCACAAATGTATTTCAAAAGCCATGCTTGACTGAATGCATCACTTTTTGACATATCTTGGAGGTCAAACAGTCCTTATGCAGCTAGCATTTGGAAAGATCACCTGAAAGGTTCAGGAACTGGCATTAAATAGTATGGCCAAACTAAAAAACACAAAGCAATGCATAGATAAATTCAGTTCAGTTACCAGTAGATGCTGAGCTGATGCAGTATAAGAAAATACACTGTTTGTACACGTATCCACTTCTGTCTCAGTGGAAGGTTATCAGGTACTGCTATTGCTGCTGACACCACAGCATGGTGTGGAGATGTCTATCCAAGCACTCACCTGGCTTCAAGCTGCAGAGCTTGGGAGATGTGGTGGGAGACCTCAATACCAGGTAATTTTGGCTGCAAGAACAAATACTGGTGGGCAGGCGCATGCTTGAAATGCATTTGAGGTTCACCAGCCTCAGGACTGTCATCACTCAATGCAGCAGCCACGTTCTCATTCCTTGCCCATCTCACTGGTCACTGAATGGATTTGTTTTGTGCTGAGTACATCTGGATGGAGTAAGGGACAGTAGCCTATAGTTCCTGTTCACCTAGGAATTGCTGCCAGATGTGAAGTTACATTCAGGGACAGCAGGAAGTGCTAATGAGCTTGAATAGTACTTTGATTTCTGGGCAATTCTGCATGGAGCCAATTTAGAGAATATAGTAGTAACAGAATCATAGAATAGTTTGAGTTGGAAGGGACCTTAAACATCATCTAGTTCCAACCCCCCTGCCATGGGCAGGGACACCTCCCACTAGACCAGGTTGCTCAAAGCCTCATCCAGCCTGGCCTTGAACACTTCCAGGGATGGGGCATCCACAGCTTCTCTGGGCAACCTGTTCCAGTGCCTCACCACCCTCACAGTAAAGAATTTCTTCCTGATATCCAATCTAAATCTACCCTCCTTCAGTTTGAAACCGTTACCCCTCATCCTATCATTACACTCCCTAGTAAAGAGTCCCTCTCCATCTCTCCTATAGGTATTGGAAGGCCACTATGAGGTCTCCCCAGAGCCTTCTCTTCTCCAGGCTGAAGAACCCCAATTCTCTCAGCCTGTCTTCATAGCATAGGTGTTCCAGCCCTCTGATCATCTTCGTGGCGCTCATCTGGACCCATTTCAACAGGGCCATGTCCTTCTTTTGCCTTCAGAGACTGGTCATCACAGCAACTTTAGTTCTTTAAGTTAATGTTTACAATTTAAACAAGCATATACACACTCACAGGTGTGTATATATATATACATATATATATATATATACTCAAAGGTTAATCCATAAATGCAACTGCTGCAGCTGTAAACGCACCTGCCTTGGGCCAGACCTTGGTCTCCAGCATGGGTGGAGCAGATACACAACTCAGTGTCCCCACAGGGGTGCCCTGCATGACCCACTAACCTACCCCACGCCCACACCTACCCACCGCCTTGGGCTTGGTCCCCACGCGAGGTTGTCTCTCACAGCCAGGACATGCAGCACGTACACCCATTTGCTGTGGCTGGGACTCCGAGACTGCGCTGCCACGGGCAAACAACAGCAATCTCATTAAAATGAATGAAGTCTAGGACAATTTAGATTTCAACCCGTTCCCTTCCACAATAGGATTAGGATCCCCAACTCTAAAATATTTCAGTTGAAGACAGGTGATCTGGACACCAGGCTTCTCCGGAACATATCCTAAGGAGCAGAGGGTGGGGACTGAGCTAGCAATGAACCAGTATTTCAGGGATCAGTTTACTATAGTCAGGGAAGTGTGATTTTTGCTTTCAAAGTCACGAGGTCCACAGGAAAGCTAGCTTCCTGGGTACCCTAGAGGTCCCGTCACACAGGAGAAGGTTTGGATGACTTCTGAAGAACCCAGTTCACCAGGCAAACAACTAGCTCATACCAAAGCCCCAAATTTTTGTGCATATACTTTCTTTTCTTCAACAGACTTTGCCTTTGAGACACAGGCTATACTTGTGTAAAATGTATCCAGCAGCCAAGCTGAAATTAGCAATGAGCTAATTGAATAGAGCTGGGCATACTGGGCGGTACTCAAAATATGAACACAAAAAAGTTCATAAAATGTTATGTTTATGGAGAGATAAACACCCCTAGGGGATGCTTTTGTTTCAATCTTAAGTAAACTTTTGGAAGAGAAGAAAATCAATTTCACTGTAGAGCAAAAGTTAGAAAACTGAGGGTTTTGCATCTTGAAATAAAAGGTCTCTCACATCTGAATATTACACCAGTAATTTGAAAACTGTGTATAAAATATTAATGCATATTTCTATAATGCTTATTACTGTACTAACAAACCCTAAGAGTATTTAAATACACATCATTTACAAAGAAAAAATAATTAAATAGCAAAAGTTCTACTGATTGCAATGAGGGCAGGGTTGAGCCAGAAGATGAAACTTTAATTCACATAAGGTTTCTACTTTCTTTTACATTACAAAAACATCACATATTTGTTGCATGAATGAGAAGGCAACAAGATCTGTAAAATATGATATTACTTGACAGCAGTACCAAAGTACTCAGGATTTTCATGTTTGTACTTCAAAGGCAATTTCTGTTGTGAGCCAAATGTGCCCTCAACTCCAAATCCATTAAAAAATTCAGAGACAGCAGTGATATATTTGGCCACAATTACCCCAGCAAAAAGACCTAAAGTCCTATTGAAGTCCACAGGGGTGTTTCACAGCTTGCATGGAACGGGTGGTCCTGTCTGGCCTTCCAATTCCTTAGGTGTCATTGCGAGGGCAGTCACCACCGCGGCTCATAGGAGAAGCAGGGGCGAGTCAAGCACGCATTTTCTTCTACCGCTGAAGTTCAGCAATCTCTGCAAAGATTCAGAAGTCTAGGAAGAACATTCCAACACTCCCTTCCAGCAGGGAATGATGGGTTGAATTCACCGTACAAAATTCTTAGCAAACTTCCTGCAGATATTCACCTGGAAGCTCAAATATCTATCAGCATTTATCTGAGTTAAACTGTATTGCACAATGCCACGCTTAAAAGTTGCTTACTGGACTAAACTTTACATTGATTTTAGCCCACACAAGACAACTACCGTGAAGGCAAATGTCAGCTCCTAGCCTTTGGTTTGGAGCATACAAAGTCAGTGAGATGATTATCCCAGTTCACTAAGTCATGGGACTTGCCAACGTGTTTTTGCCAGTAGGGATTGAAATGTTTTTTTGGTACACTCTTCTTTTTTCAGGGAAGATATAGGCAGTCCTGTTTTTCTAATACTATTGTCAGGAAAACTACAGCAGGCAGTGTACTCTCTCAGAGTATCCTGTGCTGCATCTCTAAGTAGTCTCTCTTCCCTGAGGACGAAGTTTTGTTCCCAAATACTTCTTTGACTACTGATTCTCTCCAGCTGCTTTCACACAATCCATGCAGGAAGCTTCCAGGCTTGCTAACAGCCCCGGAGAAACCCTGCCGCTCACACCACTGAAAGACTAACAGGTTTTGCATGTGGCACAACTGGTGGTTTCAGATGTCTACAGTTAATTCAGAACCTACAGGAACCTGATTGTCTCTTGCTGAGTGCAGGGTGACTGCCACATCCATTTATCTCCCCAGTCTATGATGAATTAAAAAAACATCCCGGCACCAGTGACTTAGTAATCCAAATAAAGGAACTCTGCATCCCTGATCAAGCTGAAAATCAGAGCCCTGCTCTCCTGGCTGTATTTGTGCATAGATAAAGAATAGAGCAATGTACATCTGCCCGACAAAGAAGTTCTTTTTAAGTAGGTAAAGGTATATTTGCAGAGGCAGTGATGTCAGGCAGAGAAGAGGTATTGCCTTTGTTGTCCCAAATCTGGGTTCTTTACCTGGTGGGCAAGCCAATAACACACAGAGCAAAGGTATTTCCGAGTTTATTCCATTAATGCACAGAAATGGGGTGCTTGTCCCAAGGGAGCACACCTCAGTTTCAAAAATTTTCCTTTTTATACACTCATTATTACACATTCTAACAATTAATACCTGTTCATTATTATTCTCTTTAATGATTAGATGAGATTTCTTCAATTCCTATGTAAATTAGCGTGCAGACTCTGTCTTCTTCGTCCACTGTTCTCTTTTGAGTAGGTGGTATCATTTGGGTAGGTGGTCAGTGAGTCGGCAGTCGCACACTCCCCCTGCCAAAATTACCTTTTATCTACTTCTCCTCTAATCTTGGCAGTTCCTGGTGGTTTTCTCGGTTTGCTGACCAGGCCTACAGTTCATCATTCTCTTGACAGAAATATCCTGCTTATTAACAAAGCTACATTGTGTAGCGGTTAGTTCCTTAGTTCAGTCTTAGATTAATCATGTCTAGTCACTATTTCTCTATAATTAATGAAATATGGTTGGGTCTGTATAGATGACTTTTAGCAGCAGCGGGAGGTTCCTTGGTTGCTTTGATTACACGTTACATTTCATTTTTCTAGTTAGTATCACTTTTACTACAACAGCTTGAACAGCTCCTCTTTTTAATAGTATTTATCTAAATGAATGTTTAATAAGATTCCGATTCAAAATACAGTCCAATGTTACAAGTAGTCACATATTTTCAAGCTTATCATTGCAGAGAGGGCAAAAACAAGAGTAAAAGTTGATCATTACTGTAACAGTAGTCATAAAATATACAAAAACTACATTAGCATCTGTTGCCAGGTGGCCAGTCAAGCAAACTCTTCAGAGCCAGGCTTTGAAGAGCTCTCAGCATCCCAAAAGCCTTGCTTCCTGAGTGCACAGAGAAATAATCCCCACCACACAGTTATTTGGGTGTGTTCTTTTATGCTGTTCCTGTTACTGGGTGGAATTTGGACGCTGATGGGCAGAACCCACTTGCAGTAATGTCCTGTTTCCATGGCTGCTGCACATGCACTTTAAAACCGCTGAAAGTTCTCAGACCAGTTTGGGCTGGTTTTATAGTTCCTTTTCTTCTTTTAGGTTATTCTGATTTTTAATACTTCTGTCGCACAATTTGAATTTTACATCCTTTGTCTGCACTGGTAGTTTTCTAACTTCAAATGTGTTTAAAGTGCTTTTCCAACCAGTAATGATCCTTGAAACTGAGGTCTGTATGACGAATCAGATTTTACGTGATGCATAAATCAAGGTGAAGTCCAGCAAATAAAACTTCTGCTTTGCACATGAGGTAAATCAGGTTCCCAGTACATTTTGTGAACAAATTAAGTAGTACAGGAAAAACATGTATCATATACAACAGGTATTTCAAGTTTTTTAATCTTGCCAACATCTAATCTCTATCCAGAGTCTGTTATTAAAGTAATTATCACTGTGATTTTTAAATAATAATATGCAATAATACTCAGTTTCTGATATGGCTCTCTTTATAGCTTCTGATTTCCGTCATTAATTCCAAATTGCTGTAAGGACTATTGCTCTTTATTGATCTGGCTCTTTTAATTGTGTAAGAGCTAATAAGAACAGGATTGAAGGTTGTAATTACCTTTGTTGCTGAACTTCCTTGCACATGAGAGGCTCAATGGCATGAGAGCTAAGTGTGCTGGTAAGTGATTGCAGAACAAAGGCTCAGCAATCCAGGGAAGAGATGTGGACTAACCAAATGCCAAAAACACCAGAGACACTAAGAAAGCACACTTCAAAAGCATTCATTAGTGACTGCTCAGTAATAGCAATCTTATGACTTACTTGTAGGAGGAGCATTTTAAGATACATGTATTTTCTCCTTGCTACTTCCCAACGCCAGCAGGTGGCTACATCCTACTAACACTTCGAGTGATTTCACAATTAATGGTTCTACGTGTGCTGCTGCTTTTGTAAGCGATGTTGAAATACAGAGTACGTAACTTTTACACCCTGGCTGTTAGGAGACAAATATAATATGAGAAGACAAAATAATAAATCTGTTGCAGAACCTGTCCTTCTAACGGAGGCCAGAATCTTTCAAAGTGACAAAGTAATCCTGGAGAAGGTACTTTTTCTCTCGCTTAGACTGGAACAAAGCCAGTAGAGTTCTCCTGATGTTCTCTTTCGCTATGCCTGATTTATTTTTGAAGAGACTAAAGAAAAGAAAACCATCTTCCATAACTCTGTGGTCGTCTTTATATCCGGTCTGCCTCTGAAACTACCCGACATCACACGTGATTGTGGCCTGCTAGCAGTAGCTGTACACCCACCTGGGCGCTACGTACGCCAGCAGCCTCCCACAGCCAGGCAGAAAGATCCATGTATTTTCCTGACTCTGCTCTGAGCATCAGACTTTCAGACAGTCACTTTTGAATCACACTGTTGCAGCTCTAGTTGTTACTCTGGACTGAAAACACTGTAATTTTCCCATTTTTTTACACTCTCAATGTGGCAGATAAGTAAAATCTCATTTTATGACCTCAAGGCTTCAGATAGATAGATTTTGATTTATTGATCACTTCTCAGGAGTCTTTATGTTAATGCATTGATTTTTATCATATCCCGTGAAGAAATTTTTATGTGGGAAAACAGAATTTGATTTCTTATACACAGTTCAATTTGGTAAGACTCTTGTGCAAACCTGGAGTTGGCATCAAAGGATTTACTCCAGATTACACCAATGTGACATAAAATGAATGTGTTTTCAGAACCTGAGGAACAATCATGTAAAAAGACAACTAATCTTCCAATGCTTATCTACATTCATTTTCTTGAAAGTGAGTCAACTAGCTATTGCATAAGCATATTATAGTATTTCCTTTGAATAGAAAAATAAAAATTAAATAGACAAATGAAAATGAATTAACAATAGCTTCTGTGTTTACTGTTATGTGTATTTAACTTTTTGATCAACGTTTTCTTAGACTTCTCTATACATAAATTAGTGAGCTAGGACATGTACAGCTTATAATATGGTATGAAGTATTGCATTCTTCTTTTATCTACAGCTAGACTCAGTTAATTTTGTCATTCCTGCAGTGTCACATTCAAGCTGAGAATGTCCTTATGTCCCTTAGAAGCAATAAAGTGAGGTCACTCCCATTCCCTCTTACCTGTGTGGTTGTGTACTGCAAACTGGAAAAATAAGAAACGTTATTTACAACATCATACCCTAAAGCACTGCACTTCAGTATGAAAAAATGGGATGAGGTAGCATGTATAAATACTTAATGTGATTTTTAAAACCTGTAACAGCTTTAGTTTGATTTACTGATCCCATATGTCTAAAAAGCTTGACAGATTCATCAAACTGACCGTTTTTTTCCCAGTACTGGGAAATCCTGTTGCCTGCAGAAAGCCAGTTTGTACTAACTTCTCCTCAGTACCCCAGATATCTACGGTACGATCAAAAGGTAAAGGATTTCAGTGCACTGAGTGACTTTGCATTGCAGAGAACACATCCTGAAAGTGTTGGTACAGTTTTGGTTAACATAGCCGTACTTTGAAGCTGATTTACTTCATAACAAGGATGAACTGTGTCTAACAGATACACCGCAGTACAGGCCCTTTCAGCAACACTCCTCGCAGTGAACACATCTTAGTAACTTGTATTTACTGTCAATACGTGTCCAGGATTTAATTTTAACACCTAAAGTTCCACAGAGCTTTGGGCCTTAGCTGCTTGAAAGACAGTCTTCCTTCCCTTAGGATTCAGGAAGTTGAGATTGCCCAACGTAACTGAGCCCTCGCTTTTAGAAGAAACAGGAGTCCGTGATGCTGGATGTTGCTGACAAACTTTAAGATGTCTGTGCACTCCTATCGTAGTTCTCCAGTATGCTGTGATAAGTTTCAATTAGTAATTAGGGTGGGAATGCTTTTTTCTGCTTTGAATTTGGCAATATTCTGAATATAACAGACCTTTCGTAGTATCTTTGGGAAAGGAGGCAGATGCAGTAGAGGCAAACAGAAATAACTCCAGGAAAGAAAAATCCTTTCATTCATATTTTATGTTACCCTTCTCTAAAATTAGCCAGCTAATTTAAGTAGATGATAAAGCTTCAGTGAATTCCGCAAATTCAATATCGGTCAATTAGTCAAACCAGAAAGGCTCAGAAAGGCATTGAAAATACTCCAAAAAGTAGACTAAATACCATTTTAAAAAGTATTTAAAAATACAGTATCTGGAAAATTCTTTAGGGGCTAGAAGCACATGACGAGTTTTCCGGAAGGTATTCTTCAGGGGTTTTGCCTTTTAATTCTTGACTGTTCATCCTTCACCACTATATTTTAATCTCACCTATTATTAAATACAATGAATAAAACATGGGAAGACATTTACATTCCATTGTCTCCTATTTCAGCTATGTGAATGTGCTCTGGAACTCATGAAACAACACAGCTTTTTTATGTAACTACATCGGAGCTTCAAAATCAAGTTATACACCCTGCCAACATTGGAAATAACAAGAAATGTAAATGCTAGAGAGAAGGCACCCATGACAATTATGGCAAACGGTCTTCAATGGAACAACAGCATCAGAATAAATTTCCTAAAATGAGTATATATCATTAAATGACAAAGATGAATATGAAGACCCTCCATGTTATTAAAGAAATCATACACAGGAAAAAAATATATATTTTGTCTGGGATTAGGGCAGGCTGGAAGGGAAATCCGCATTCAACTCAAAGTAAAAAGGATACATGTATCTTATTAGATCTACACCTTAATTAAACACATCCTAAGTGGATGCTGAAGCACGCACAATGTGATCCTGTTAAATCAGCCATTTGGCTGAGTTTTACCCAGTCCTCTCTCCAGTTGACTACTGACATGAATTTTATCTGCACAAATCAAAAGAACCACACCAGCAGGAAGTCTGAATATAATTGCCTTCTTCGCATTGCCTATAGGCTCCTGTGTTTGCACAATTCGATTAGTTTTCTCCCCCCACTCTTCCCCTCCCTGCAGCACCTCCAGAGCGCGCTGCTGCCTGCACAGTTCCACCGATGCGTCCTCATGGTTTGCTACCCTGGGCTTGAGTAAAAGAGGACTCCCGGCAAGAACTCCTGCAAACACACTGGTATGAAATAGCTCTTAGGTGGCATCGCACCAGTCTGGTGGAGCTTTTTATAAAATGCAAAAAGTCATGCATTATGAAAAAAAGCCGTCAAATAGAGAAACAGATGTTTTCTCTGCTTCGTAGTGATCAAGACAGATAAAATTGCGATAATCTGGTTACAAAAGCAGTTGGGTGTGCACTGCAGGTGGGGTAGCCAGTTTCTCTTCACGTTAACAACATCTCAAGGATTGTTGTGACAGAGCAATTAAGGTCTGGGGATGGTTCTGGGAAATGGGGATAGCAATTGTGATAATGCTTCCAGGGTCAAAGCAACCACAGGTATTTTTGGGTTTGTTCCTTTGGATCTCCCAAGAACTCTCATCCGAATGAAACGTTTTCCCCTGCCCCACAATTAATCAGCCAAGAAATTGAAAAGATGCAGGCAAATTCAATTACTTTAGTAAAATCATACCGTTATTATAGCATAATTTCTATTCAGTCACCGAGCGCCTTAAAGGAATCATTATGGTCTGTTAGTAATTTGAGGACTGGGCTGTTGGGGTAGTAGCCTAATAACTGGGAAGGTTCTGGTCTTTGTTAAGAAACTCTTAATAGGTAGGTGAAATACAGGCAGTACCAACCTCAATTAAATGGTCAGAGACAGATAACAGTAAAAAAAATACAAGGCATCCATCATTCATAACATTATTTGAAGTGCTCTGCAAAGGAAATAAAATTTCATGCAGACTGGGAGACTTAATGCACTTTCTGAGAATTTCTTCCGAGGCTTGATTTGTATAAGGTCATATTACCCCTTTTGGCTTCAGAAACTAGGATTGACTCAATCTTTTTCATTTTGGAGAAGGACTTCTATTTGAGAAACTAATGATATAATCTACTTAACTGATACACATTTAGTAAGTTTGCTCCTTCAAAGGAGGAGCTAACTTAAAAGACTAGTAAAGAAGAAACAAATTTAATTTATTTCATGAAGAATCACCAACACTATCAGATCTCTCATCTGAATAAAGTTTTGGGGTTGGGTTTTTTGTGTTTTTGTTTCTGTCGAGTGTAATGAACTTATTAATTTTGCAGTCACCTAGATAGCCTTTCCTTATGGGAAAAAAACAAAGAGGAAATCCAATGTTTATAATGAAAACAGGAATATATTTCCCCATAAAATCAAATCTTCACATTTCAATACATGTCTTTTATTACGGCAGTCCCATTAAACTATTTTTTTAATTTAAGAGAGATAAAAAATTACCTGGAGGAGGAGACAGAGTATACCCTCAGCAAATTTGCACAAAACTGGGAGGGGTGGCTGACACACCAGAAGGCTCTGCTGCCATTCAGCAAGACCTGGACAGGCTGGAGAGTTGAGCAGAGAGGAACCTAATGAAGTTCAACAAGGGCAAGTGTAAGGTCCTGCACCCGGGGAGGAATAACCCCATGCACCAGTACAGGTTAGGGGCTGACCTGCTGGAGAGCAGCTCTGCAGGAAAAAGAACTGGGAGTCCTGGTGGACAACAAGTTGATCATGAACCACCAATGTGCCCTTGTGGCCAAAAAGGCCAGTGGTGTCCTGGCATTAAAAAGAGTGTGGCCAGCAGGTTGAGGGAGGTCATATTCCACCTCTACTCTGCCCCGGTGAGGCCACATCTGGAGTACCGTGTCCAGTTCTGGGCTTCCCAGTTCAAGGATGGGGCAGTACTGGAGGAGTCCAGAGGAGGGCTACAAAGATGATGAACGGAATGAAGCGGCTCTCTTATGAGGAAAGGCTGAGAGACCTGGGTCTGTTTAGCCTGGAGAAGAGAAGACTGAGAGGGGATCTCATCAATGCTTATAAATGTATAAAGGGTGGGTGTCAAGAGGATGGGGCCAGACTCTTCTTAGTGGTGCCCAGTGACAGGACAAGGGGCAACGGGCACAAACTGGAACACAGGAAATTCCATCTGAATATGAGGAAAAAGGTCTTTACTTTGAGGGTGACGGAGCACTGGAACAGGCTGCCCAGAGAGGTGATGGAGTCTCCACCTCTGGAGATATTAAAAACCTGCCTGGGCGCATTCCTGCCCAGCCTACTCTAGTGAACGTGCTTTGGCAGGGGGGTTGGACTAGATGATCTCTGAAGGTCCCTTCCAACCCCTACAATTCTGCGATTCTGTGATTCTATTTATCCCTATGCTAGCAAAGAAACCAGAAGATGAATTGTGGAAGGAAAGAATTAAAACTAACTGGATGGATCAGTATTGTTAATAACGTGTTCATTTAAGACCTCTTTTATTATTTTAAACCACAATTTCTCATGCAGAAGCATGAAGCCATGGATAAATAAGCAAGGTGTACCATTTCAAAATCCATATGACAGCATATATGAGAAGAAATGATAAAAACAACCAGATTTTTAAAATCTGGGGGTTTTTAAACATGAATAAGTCTATCATATGATGTCAAATAATCATGACTGTACAAGAAATCTTACATCAATATATTTAGAATTAGCATTATTGCTTACTGTGGAATAACTCAGCACCTGTGAGAACATAATCAGTATGTACTAGTCCAGGTTGGTAACTGCAGCCTCTAAGGCATTAGCAGCTGAATCCCACAGCTGCAGTGGAACACTCAATATGATATAATCATCCTTGGTGTCCAAACAGCATTGCCATTTTTTCATGGATACTTCTTACCTTCCCAACGCCCCAGTGTCAGGCCATCTATTCTAGGTATCTGCTAGCCCTTCCCTCTGGTAGGATTATGAGACGTCTGAGCTCAATTGACCATTACCTCTTTTTCTGCTTGCAAATTGTGTGTAAGTAGAATATATAGACCTTGGACTGGAATTTCCAGACATTTGATTATTTAGTTGAAGTGCCGGTTCAGACCAATCTGCCAAAGTCCATAAATCCCTGCCATGTCCGCCACAGAATCAGAGAATCATAGAATCATCTAGGTTGGAACGGACCTTTAAGATCATTGAGTCCAACCATTAACCTAACACTGCCACAGCCGCCACTAAACCATGTCCCCAAGCACCATGTCTACCCATCTTTTAAATATCTCCAGAGATGGCAATTCCACCACTTCTCTGGGCAGCCTGTTCCAATGTTTGATAACCCTTTTAGTGAAGACATTTTTCCTAATATCCAGTCTAAACCTCCCCTGGCACAACTTGAGGCCATTTCCTCTTGTCCTATTGCCTGTTACTTGGGAGAAGAGACCGACACCCACCGCTCTACAGCCTCCTTTTGGGTAGTTGTAGAGAGCGTATAAGGTCTCCCATCAGCCTCCTTTTCTCCAGGCTGAACCACTCCAGCTCCCTCAGCCACTCCTCATAAGATTTGTGCTCCAGACCACTCACCAGCTTCGTTGCCTTCTCTGGACTCGCTTATGCATGGGCAAAGCAACCTTGCCACTCACGTATGGCATATATGGTCCATGCAAGAGTGACAAACACAGTGTCTACAGTACATAACTCACTGTGCACGTACAGGCCATCAGTCAGGAGCCTGAGCTGCAGGTCTTGGACATCCCACACCCATCAGGCATGCCTATTACCCTGCCTCTCTCTACCTTGTCTCTGTCAAGAAGTATTGTTCCCTCCACCTGAGACACAGGCCAACCACACCACCTGCAAAAACAAAAAAAGAAAAAAAAAACCACATTGCTCCACTTGCACATTCTTGTCATCCATACTCTCTATGTAGGCCACAACTTTTCCCATGAAGAGGCTGTCACATGAGTCTTTTGTACGCGGAGGGATTTCTGTTATTCCCAGCTACCACCGTGCTGCAGCCCTCTTGGCAGCATTAGCCGTAGGCGGCAATTTTTCCACCCAGGACACGATGCGATCCTGCAAAAATCACCAAGCGCGGAAGCTGAAAACAGGCGAAACACACAGCAGGCACGCTGTGAATTTTCTTGGTTGTATTTCGGAACAAAACACTGCAGCCTACGAACCGTAGCCCGCCTTTTCTCTGTTCCCGGGCGGTGCACCCACCGCGCTCCCCCGGGGCCACCGGGAGGAGCTGCTGGCCCCGCACCGGCACCGGACCCGGCACCGGCACCGGCACCGGCGTCGGCATCGTCAGGAGGGCTGTGCCGCCGCTGGACGGCAGCACCACGGCGTGGGAACCCCACGGAGGAGAAGCGCGGCTGGGCCAGAGATGCAGACGTGCTAACAGCAAGGGTCCTTGTTGTCTGAGAGCATTTCCACAATGTAAAAATGAATCACAGAATCACAGAATGGCAGCGGTGGGAAGGGACCTCTGGAGATCATCTAGTCCAACCCCCCTGCCAGAGCAGGGTCACCTTAGAGCAGGTTGCACAGGAACGCGTCCAGGCGGGTTTGGAATGTCTCCAAAGAAGGAGACTCCACCACCTCTCTGGGCAGCCTGTTCCAGTGCCTCGTCACCCTCAAAGTAAAGACGTTTTTCCTCATATTCAGACGAAATTTCTTGTGTTCCAGTTTGTGCCCGTTGCTCCTTGCCCTGTCGCTGAGCTCCACTGAGAAGAGTCTGGCCCCATCCTCTTGACACCTGTCCTTAAGATATTTATAAGCATTTATGAGGTCCCCTCTCACTCCCTCTCACTCCCCTCTCAAAATATGACTTGATTAATAATAATAATAATAAAAAAAAATTTAAAAAGTAGAGTTGGCCACTGCACAGCTAAGGCGTTAGTTCCATTTTGAAGGCAGACCTTTAGGAGCAAAGGGACCTTTAGGAGCAGTGTCCAGCTGGCATCAATGGGCGCTTTAAGGGGCATGGCAGAAATTATTACTTCTATTAATTGTTTCCGGGGCTGC
This sequence comes from Dromas ardeola, assembly GCA_013398915.1. Taxonomy (NCBI): domain Eukaryota; kingdom Metazoa; phylum Chordata; class Aves; order Charadriiformes; family Dromadidae; genus Dromas; species Dromas ardeola. Next base: position 209,859 of record VYZM01003159.1, read on the forward strand.
ACGCAGCGAACACGGTGCTGGGGACGAAGGGGAAGGGAGCGCCCGACCAGGCAGAAAGCCGACAGACAAACCGGGCTTAGCGAAAAGTCGCGGTAACCTCAGCACACGGAGCAGCCGCGGGAAAAGAGAGCGGGGGACAGGACAC
>VYZM01003159.1:222471-244576 GCA_013398915.1 Dromas ardeola
CCCGCCCCCGTCCCCCCCCCCCCGGCTTTTTTGCATTACTTATAATCTCGTCCTATTGCAGTGTGTAAATCTCTAGAAATGAGCTGTCTCCATTGTATATATTGTGTTTATACTTTATACAAATTAAAGCAAAAAAAGGTAGATTACTCAAGTGGTATAAATCTTACAGCATTTTGCTAGCAAAAAAAAATACATGCCAAAAATCACAATAAGCAGTATTGGTACCCACAAATTATAGCTTCAATTAATTTGTTTCCTTTTTAATTTGTATTCTACATAAACATTAGCCTTCAGTAGTAATTTAAGTAGTAAATAAATTGGACAATTGTAGGTCAGACAAAACCTGTGAACCCAACTGTGAAAGCTGATACTGTTTAAAAAAAAAAAAATCACAAATAGTGCAGAACAAAAGTGTGATGCATGCAACAGAGTGAAAATGCATTGATTCCCACTGTTTGAAGAAAACTACTGCACTCCACCTTAAAATGCATCAGACCGATTTTAGTTATAACAAGACAACCCCAAAGTCAGAATGAAATAAAGCAAATATTTTAAAGATTTAAGAGCTGTTATCAAAAATAAATTACATTTTTTCAAGTTAAAGAAACACTGCTATGAAGGCTGAGAGCCAAGCAGCCTTTCAATAGCTGCATTGATGTCTCCTCCTGTTGCTATTAGCGCTTGCAAGTTTGCTTCACGATTCAGAAAGCCCATTGCACTCAGCTGCTCCAGTTGTTGCTGAAATCGAACTTCTGGATTTTGTAACTGCTAAGAACAAAATTTCAAGCTATAAAAAGCATAACACACATTTAGCAAAGTACAGGATTTAAACATAGTTGGTTCTGCACCACTCCCTGTCTTTCCTAATTTCTGACTACACCTTTTTCAAGATCCTAAAACTATACTATGACATACATTCAATTCACAATTGAATTATTTTTTTAACAAGTCAGAGCAGCTTCAAATTTTAAGTGTATCTACACTTACATGACATTCTTGAACTACAGAAAAACTGCTTGTCTGATAAAAAAGGATTAAAATTAAATTGGGTGAATTCATGTCCCATGAACAGTTTCTTAAAGATATGCATATAGGTAATTTTTTTTTAAATGAAACAAGAGTTCAACCTAGTAATAAGGAACAGCAAGGATTATGATGATGTCACTGTCAGCAATGGTGAACACCATAGGCTTTTTTTTTCCTTGACATAAAAATCACCTGTTTTTTAATGCTCAAAGTATTTGTTGTCTAAAATTACCAAAACTCTAATTGTTGGAAAGCTTCGGTCTAAGGCAAACTGACAGCTGTGCTTTATGGGATGATCCTGCTCATGCAAAACTTCACAGAAAAATTATTTCAGTAGTATGATCTTCAGTTCAGAGGCATTTTTGAATCAAAACAACTACAGGAAAATAATACACTGGAGTAATACTGAGAAGTCACTTTTTGAAATCAATGAGTCAATTTAGATGCCAGTTCAAAACTTGCATAGCTACCTTGATTTTCCTCTTGTTCTAATTCAACGGTTTCATACATTAAGAAATTACTACCAGTACTTAAAATCTGCATATGGTTCCAAACCAACACAATGTGAAGACATGACCTGAAATTTAAGAACTGCTCCCCCACCAAAACTAAACAGAATGTTGACTCAGCAGTGTAAGATTTGACAGCCTAAAGGAAAATGTATGAGAATTCGGTTTCCTGCAGTGACACTGACCAGCACTTTCTCGTGGTTAGATGTCAGATCAGTAAGCTGAACTAACTCACCCTGTGGCAAGAGAGGAGGAAGAAGTAGGGCTGCTCCTTCCACTAGCAGTTTGCCATTACACTGGGTATGTACTACAGTGTAAGGGCGGTACACAGCACAGCACATTGAGACTCAACAGCATGTCTCCTTTCAAGCCAGTCTTCCTCACCACCCTACAACTACTGGCAAAGCTGCTCCCTTCGCTTGACTTCTGGAGCTCTTGGGAAACCCATAATCCCACACCGTATGTTAACAAAATGCACTGCAGTCTAAACCTGCAGGATGTCACTGAAGCCATACAACAAATTCAGTCTCCAAATAACCAGAGTGTGGCTATTCCAAAGTGTGGGACAGAAGCTTAGTCACAGCTACAGAGTAACAGCCAGCAATACACCCGAAAAGCACAGAGGTAATGGTATTCAAAATGCATAAGCTCTTCTCTTACCTGAGCCCACTGAACCTTATCCCACAATCTGCCTTAATCTATGCAAGCATTTCAGAAATTCAAGGGTATGAAGATAAGTGTATAAAAATCAACTGTTCAGAGGACACTTTACTCGAATTTCATGTTTTTCCAGCATGTACTTGCATAGCTGCAACAGCACTGTTAAGCCTCCTCTGCTCTTCTTCGACCAGAAGTATCCAGCGAACTCTCCCCTCAACTATCAGGCTCCTTTCTAGTGGTTTACAATGAAAAAAAAAAAGTAAGAATTAAAAAAATTAGACTATAGTGATGTACTTTACCTGAGCATTTGCACCAGCAAGTGCCTGCAACATTTGTTGGACAAACTGCTGGTGACCAGGTTCAGCAGTTCCTGATGCTGGACTTGTGTTTTCACTGGGAACAGAACTAGGTACAGTGGACCCTGTAGGAGCTCCAGTGTTTCCCAGTCCACCTAAACCAGGATTGAATCTGCATAAACGACAGAAAAAGAAATACACCACTTGAATAATAAATACTAGCTTGTCTCTTCTCATTTATTTAATTACTGAGTAAAAATCCTGTCAAAGAGTGGATGACAATTTAAGTAATGTACTAAGGCAAAGACCAGAGTCATCACTGCTTAGAAGCGCACAGCGGGCAAAAACATAACAGATTCTAAAACAAGTTTAGTTAAACTCAAAAAGGCAGGAGAAGGAGTCTTTAATAAAAACTGAGTAAATCTCTATATGTAAAAAGAATGAACAACATGATACAAGAGAAAAGTTCCTGTCTAAATTTGTAAGTCTGATTCTTACCCTGGTATAAGCCCCGGTGCTTCCGTTGCTAGTGTTTGCAAGCCTTGCTGAATTTGTAGCAAAGCCTGCATTGCTCTAGGGTTTGACATAGCTGATAACGTGTCAGGATTCTGCATCTAAGAAAAGGAAAGAAACTCTTAATCGTATGCAGATGTTCAAAGCTAATCTTCATCACTAGGTCTTTATATAGAGTCCAACATCATTTCAGAACTTGTTTTTCAACTTTATGTTTGGATATTTACATGAAAACCTTCAGGCATTTTTTCTTTTTTTGAGAAAACTTTCATAGGACGTGATCAATAAACTCTCTAGATGTGGACAACGCCTTTCAAATGAGAAGTACCCAAGGAAAAGTGTTTTTCATCACCTCTTCTAGCAGACTTCATCATCTGTCAAAGATATAGGACTACTTGTCCAAGACCATTCTAGAATTCATCTCCTATATCGTACTACTGGTAAGCAACAATGCTGAACACAATGAAACTTGACCAATAGATATCTAAGAAAAAAGTTATACAGTATTTCTTTTTCCTAGCTAAATTCAGACCACAGCAGCTTGAGCATGACTATTCGGGCCTGTTTCCATATCTGTAGTGCTCCCAGGGCCTAGACAAATGCCAACAAATACACTGCAAAACATACTAGCAAGCACACATATAATATTCAAGGGTGCTCCAGAAACCTGACTATTTTAGATACAAAACCAAAACTAATGCCTTACGCTCACCCTGCTCAGAGAGGCCCCAAGTAAGTGAAAAGCAACGTGTTTCAGCCACAAATGACAGTGCTGGTAGCCAGAGCTACTTCAAATAGCAACCTGACTTATTAATCTTAGCAGCCTTCACTACACCAAATGCCTTCTGCTGCAAAAACTATTCTGATTCATGCAGAAATGCATAGTGTAAAGTCAAACTTCCTCTGGTGCCGAGCAGAACTGCAGAATAGGATATGAAGAACGCTGGTCTGGAATATGGGTGCATAACAAGACTTAAGCACAACAAGTTGTTAATATTCTCCATTCATCTCTTCAATTTTTATCTTGCTGATAGATAAAAGTCAGAAAATAACTAAACATATGGCTGGCAAAGTTTTCCCAGATTTTAAAGAGGAAAACATTTTGGGTTCTCCAAAGAAAGCTGCTGCAATTACTTTAAGAAAATATTTAAATCACAACTTACTGTCTGATATTTGGAGTCTTTTTACAGCAATGCTGGCCCAACAATTCTCAGAGCACTTAGATGACCTGGATCTTGTCTCTATTAACGTTATTAATTCCAGCTGTTACATAGCCACAATCCTCGTTAAGACTTGTACAAAAGTTACTCAGAAATGAGTTTTCCTAGTTCTGTGGGGCAATTGCCCTTTATTGCAAAAGATGCAAAGGAACACGACATGGTTTCTGTCACCCAATCCCATCATATAAACGCCAGCAAATGAGCAAGGAAGTATGAGCTGCAATATTGTCAAAATTCTGAGAATACCCAGATATTTCTCCACTTTACTTCACCGGCAAACGCTGCTGATCATCTGACCTGACCTAGTGAATACAACAGAGAACTAGCTGTGCAGATAAGCCCCAAGGTGATACTGACAGGAGATACACAAAGACACAGAAATTATTCCTACTGTGCCTTCATTAACTACCATTTATTCACAGATTTCAAAACATACACCTGGTATCAGCTCTTCAGATATTACTGAGTCATCACAAAGCAGCGGCATTATGAAACATTACAGCCATTCACGTGGTTGAAAAAATTTTATCAGTTTCTTCTGAACACTGAACTTTCACCTGTAATTCATGTATACGTTAATTATTTTACTCAAAACTGCCTGTGTCCAATAAGATTTTGCCAACGCATATTTACTCTAATTTGCAAGGACTGCCTAATGAAGGAACTCAGGTGCTAGATTAAGGTTTTAATACCTCAAAAAAAAAATAACCTTGCTTGCTCCTATTTAGGGAACACAATACTACTACACACTGTGGCAGCTAATACCAAGCAGATGCCTGGGCTCGAAACACAGTGTTGTTGAGAAAGGAAGATGGTGGTAGGGCAATCTTTATAGACAAAAAACTTCAGAACCCACTTCTTTTTCAAGGGATGCTGTAAGATCTCTTTACCCAAATACTTAATGCAGGTTTGAAGAGGAGTGAGAAAAGCACAGTGAAACTTTATTCTAGCAGTGGAAAAAGTACTAATCTTTTTAATTTGCGAAACAAATAATGTCACAAACAGGTGTTCTCTGGCTCGTGAACAGTAAGAACAATTATTCTTTCTAGGCCACGAAGCAAGAGCAAATTTAAGTGGCTGTGCTAGCCACAAACAAAAACATCCACATTAAGCAAGAATTTATTATCAAGGGACAACCTATCTTGGTGTCTAAAGCTAGTAAGACTATATTACAGAATCTAGCTTTTAGCCAAATCAGAGGAAGATGCCAGTTTACTGAAAATACTGCTCACTGACTTGCAGACGTTTATTAACAGCTAGTATCTCATCTTACTTGCTGAAGGAAAGTAGGAAGTTGTTGTCTCATTTGTTCCTGAAGTTGTGGATTTCCAGCAAATAAAGGATTATTCAACATCATCTATGGGAAAAAAATATTTAACTTCAAAGATCAAGCAGTAAAAACCACAGGCGTTTTTAAGACTACTTACACAGTAATAGTCTATGAAAATAACCTCAGAGAATAATAATCAATCAGATATCTGCTTCTCCTTTTACCAAAGCTTGTTATGAACCACCAGCCTGAACACATCGCAGCAATTTTTGGGGTGTTTTTTTTTGGTTGCGTTGTTGTAGTTTTAGTGTTGTTCAGTTGTTTTTCTAATCTTTTAAGTGAATGAATTGCCAGATACTTGTCAAGACAACCTCATTTATATTACAATAAAATCCTTTTCTGCTCAGCCTCCACTACAGATCTAAGTGACAGTTTCCCTGTAAACATCACGTGAAGTCAGGGATATTTTCCAAGTGAGTACTTAACAGGGAAACGATAACATTCTTTTAATCTCAGTTCAGGATTTGATTTTGGATATTACAGCTTTAAATAAAATTTGCGAGCACTTCTATGATACCATTCATAAAACAGCATCCGCAGTTTTACAGCGAGCATGGGTCACAGAAGAGAAATTAAAACCAGAATAATACCTAGACATGGCACTAACTCCCATCCCTTCACTTCTCTCCTCTCAAGCTAGCAGAGGTATTTATTTACTAACAGATCTACCTTAATTTACAGTCAAAGCATTTGTTTTGTCTAACTGGTTCTTATGCGGGGTCACGAATTCAGGGCTGTACATACACAAACTTAACACATTATTTTAGAAGCATGCCTGGCATGATTTCCAACTACGAAGTGAAGAAGCTCACTACAACAAATTGTTAAATGCAAGCAGGTAATAATTTCAGTAAGTTAGCCATTAACATTAAAAACTGGGCCATTCACTACAGACAACTGTTGAGATGTTGGCACAAGTGAAAACTTAACTGTATCGTAGATTCAACTCTAATATTTTTTTTAATTTTTTTTTACTTCAATGCACACAATACATTACTATACCACATGTATTTACCTGTACTGCAAGATCAGGATTCTGGCTTAACGACTGCATCATGCTTCTCATATAGGGTGCAGACAACATATTCTGCATAAGTTGTGGGTTTTCTGTTATCTGCTGTAATAAGCTCTGCATTCCTGGTGTGTTGAACATACCAGCTTAGAAAAAAAAAAACACAAAAGTAAAAGGCCACTAGAGTAAACATCCTGACTACCATCAGACAAATCAGTCTACTTAAAATGAGGATATAACCACTTGGTTTCTAAGAGTTTTATTTCTTGAAATAAACCTCAATGTGGTTCTGCTTAAACAGGCACATCTACCCTAGATGTTAAGAAAGTCTATATTCAACAAGCAGTCCCACTAGGTATCTACATTCTTAGCTGTTTGCCTCCAAAAATGAAAAATACTACCTAGAGACTCTTTACTTTTGCTATTTTAAGGCAACACACGAGTGCTATTATCACTCTTACTATACTTTTCATGTTTGTTTTTCTACAGAGGGCTTTGATAGTAGTCAAATGTTCTACGAAAGTAAATAGCAATAAAAACTTTTAATCAAAAACTCTCTTTCTAATGAAAGAATCATTTCAGCAAACTCACAAGTATGTGCAAATACATACAATTGCAATAACAAACACACCTCCTACTCCAGGTCCCAAATTTGGTACAGTTGAGCTCTGTCCTGTACTGCCAGAGGTGCTATTTCCAGCACTACTACCGCCATCGCTCTCACCGCTGGTGCTGGTACCCGTTGTGGATGTCTGCGAGGTGGACTGAGGAGCCCAGGGATTTGGTAGAGGATCTCTATTTTCTGTACGAGATGGCTGACTGTCCCCTCCTGTTGATGCATTGCTTACTAAAGAAGCAAATGGGTTACCTCCAAACTACAGAGGATGGAAAGCAAACATGTATCATCTACTAAAGCCAACTGTTTTTAAGTCTGCTATAAATAGCAAGTTACTTTTCCAAAATTACACATGAAGATAAATGCTGATAGCTCTTGATGAGTTATACTGACCATCCTACAGTAATTCATTGTAAATATTCTGAAAAGACGCCAACACTGAGAGATACTAGCACCTCCAAAAAAATTAAATCACATTTCTTTTTGAAAACGGTGTTGGTACTACACTGGTATTTTGATCACAGTAAGATTGTATCTTTCATGCTGGATTCCAACTTCAAAGCCTTTTTTTTTTTCCCCATCTTAAGTTCCAAGTTACCCAACACCCCCTTAGAAAAAAACTTCATGGACCTCAGAATTTTAAGGCAAAGAATTAAAGGAATTCAAATTTAAGTAATACAGAAATTCATTAACTTCTAAATAGCTTCTCAAACACACAAAGCAGTATCTGTAATGTAGTATCTTCAAGCTTAGAAGAGCACAGAATTTTTAAAGATCTTTTCTCTCAAGAGTAAGAGGCCACATAGTGACTTCAAGCTTCAAGAAATGTTCTGTCAAGTACATATTTGGAAATTTACAGTATTTACAGGCTTTTATTTAAAAAAAAAATATTTACTTTCAGTGGCATTTGCAATTTTTTCTCACCTGTTCCTGTGCTGCATTCAACATTGGCTCCTGAATATCTGTGTACATACGTCGCAAGGCATTGTATCCACCTGGTATACTTTCAAGGTTGCTCAAGGCTCGGTCTTGGTTTCGCATCATTTCCTGCATCATTGCAGGGTTTCTAGCAAGTTCGAGTGTCTAGGGAAGTGGAATGTTTAATCTGTATTAATAAGAAATCCATTCTAAAGTGAAAATGTCAGCATTTGGCAGTATCTCAGTTACCACTGTCTAACCCATTTCAAATTATGAGTAAAGTCAAATCAAGATGTCAGCTTAGTGGGAATCAACTGAATTAGGTATTTAGCCAGCATTCTATGACAAACATCACTATGCTGGTTGGGCCAGGAAGCACTGACTAAAGAGAAGAAAAACCCTGAATGAGCTATTCTTTTCTTTCGTCATCTTTTCAACACGATATACTCCTACTATTTCTAACACCGTTACAGCAGGCAGTCTATAATATGAACTTTAAAATAAGTATCTAAATTTTCAAAAGTATCAATTTGGTTTTTTTGATACATTCTGCCACACAGCATATCTTACATACCATCTTATTTCAAAAGCACACAGAAGTACCCATAGTTAGATAAAATGAAGACGTGTAGTATTTTGGAGAATTACTACTTTTGGTAAGCTCATTGCTGGCTAGACAGAAGGCTTCAAGTGCACACAGTGATGTCCAATTCTAACCTCAGAAGATATTATTACATAGTTTTCAGTGTCTTTCAAAACTGTGCTGTGTATTTTCTGAATTATCAGTTTATTTTGGACATTAACAACTAGAAATACAAACATCAGTTGCCTAGAAAATCCATGAAAGACTGCTGTAACAAGTCTAAATACTTCAAGAATGTTTAAGCACTCAACTAAGCATGTCCAGTTCCTGCTCTGTTGTTCACAGTTACAGTACAATCAAAGGCCACAAATTTAGAGATATCCTTCTACATACCTGTCTCATTATATCTGGATTATTCAGCATGTGACTGATTTCTGGATTTCTCTGTATCAGTTGCTGCATTTGAGGGTTAGCCATAATTAACTGCCTCATCAGGTCAGGATTTGAAAGCATGCTCTGAACAAATGGATTTTCCATTATCTGAACCATCATTTCTGGGTTGGACATAAGTTGCCGTTGCATCTGACTTTGCAACTCTGAAAAGTTTGATGTATTTAAGCCCAGGCTACTGAGACCTGCCAAACCTCCAAGGCCACCTTCAAGAGGATGAAAAAAATATAATTTAAATTCCAGCTTCTAGTAGACTTTTAAACACATCCAGGTTCTTTCTAAATACAAAATACTTGAACATAGCCCACACTTCAAAATAATGAAAACCCCATCTTTGCAAGGCTGTTAAGGAGTTATCCACTAACAGCTTGCTTCTTTAAATGACAAGACACATGACGAGAAATCCAACAAACTGCACCTGAAATATAACTTGTTAGAATTCTAACATATTTTCTTCTTATTTTCGACAGCTAAGATACAAGGGATGTTTGAGTTTTGGGGCCTGAGGTTCCCCCTGCCCCCAACACTTTCCAATGCGTTTATAATAAACATTTATCTGCCTCCTCTTGGTTAGACTATAACAAAGAGAGATCTTCCAACATGACTCATATTCCCTATTCTAATTAAAAGTATAGCTACTCTTCTTACTAATGCTCCAAGAACTAATTATGCTTTGAATTTGCCTCCTTTGTTGAGTCCAAACAAAAATTTTCAGAAGGTACTAGTCAGTCTGAAGAACTGTTTACACCTAAAAAACCAATTGCTTACTACAGTTAGCTTTCCAATTCTACATCTCCCCCACACCATGAAAACAAATGAAATAGAATGAACCAAAAACTCCACTGTGATTACAGAAATAGATAGTATTTTAAAGTCAATAGACTGCAGTCTCTTTATTCATGAAAGAGAAGACTGATAATGCTATCAGATTTGGAACCTGAGAAATACTGAACTGGAAGATTAGCAGCAATTTTGTTACTTCTGTTCTAGATCTTGGCTTCCCATAACAGGTCCAACTTCATCAATACTCTCCTCACAACAATTCAGATGCACTTTTAAGGAGCACAAGGACATTGGAAAGAGTTTCATTACCCACAGTGCCAGAATGAAACATCAGTGGCACCCTCCTACTGAAGGTGAAACAATACAAGTTTGAAGTTCTGCATATAATATTAAGGAAACAACCTTCCTCTTATAAGTTACTGATCAGAAACGTTCTACAAGGAATACCATAGATATCTGTAATCAGTTTTTTGGACGTTGTGTTTGTTTGGGGTTTTTTTAAAGTTCTGTCTACATTCAGAATAAAGCTTCAGGACAATTACCTGAATCCAAGAGAAGACACCCACCATGCTACCTAACAAATATTCTTACCCAAGCCAAAAGGGTTACTATTTGTTGAAGCTGGTGTTGAGGTACTACTGCTTGATGTTGATGTGGTAGCAGTACTCCCTGTGGTGTTTGCTTGTTGAGCTGGGTGGTCTTGTGATCTAAAAAAGCAAGTTTAAAAGTTGCAAGTTTAACATGTTTATTTAAATAACGCCACTAAATACAGGAATAGGCATACTTGAGAATCTTAATTTACATTTTGATTCTTCCTTAAAAATCACGCTATTATCTCTAGGTCGCCTCCTGTAACAAATCTTTCTCAGACATCTGTAATGTCATCAGTTTTTCAGAACAGTAGTTTGAAACATTAAGAAAATGGATGGGTACCAAGGCAGCCATTGACAACTTCTCAGCCTATCCCCAAGATGCCCACCAAAGAATTGTTTCCTCTGTCCTTACCTTGCTTTAAGGATCCTTGCCTTATTCCACTATACTCAAACACTACTGATTACATGCCTGGGGCTTAAAGAAATAAAGCCTAGCAAGATTTAATGTCAGATTTATTTCATGACACATCTTTAATAGGATGCCTTACTGAATGTGAAATTCAGTTTACATCTTATTTCATTAGAAGACAAACATCAGAATCTCACTAACTTTTAAGACTTCAAGAACAGGGTAAAAACATAGTTACACAAAGTTAAAGCCAGCACAACTTAGCACAGGCACTAAAGGCTGCCTAAGTCATATACTCACCACACACTTCTACTGCAGAGGCATAAACAAGGGTGCTGCCATGTAGTAAAAGAGATCAAGGAACTGAGCTTGTGTAAAGCTAACCTGGCCTCTATTCAAAAGCAAAGGGGCTAGTTTGGAACCTAAATCAGTTCTCCAGTTTAATTCAACAATCAAACTCACAAATGCCTGCATCTGCAGAAGTACAGCATGAAATAACTTGTAGAAACTATGAATTCAGACCTCATAACAAAGATTTGAGGATTTGACAGTACATTAAATTTCATACCTTAGTTCATATGAGTACCTTTCAGCTATAGTAAAATTCTGTGCTTGTTTCACTAAAGCAAAGACCAAAAAACCACCCAAACAAATGAACCAACCAAAAAAACCCTACACAAACAAACAAATAAAAAACCACCACGAGCCTAAGAGATGCCTTAGGTCCAGAGGCTTCACTGCAGTTTCTAAGAGTTTTCTGACTCCAAGCTAAACATCAGCCACCAAAACCACAGACAGAAACCAAAGGAACAATGCACTTTGCATACTTCACGATTTCTTCCACCAAATCATCAACAGTAGCTTCTAAGTACCCCATCTGCTGGTATACCCTGCTGATTTGACCAGCGTTCTTGTAAATAGGTAAATAAAATATGGCATGCCGACTCACGAAGATATATGGTGCCATGGGACCAAATCACGTCATTCAAGGTCTTACTGATGTTCTGGGTGTGGGGGAGAAAGGAATTTGAGTCCACAAGATCTAACAGTTCTTCTAAAACTTAAGTCCATGGCAATCCCTATGAATTTGGTTTTGTATATTTTAATTTGTATTCCTTTCTTGCTTATTTTCAGGTCTATCAAACGGGGGGCATGTACCCTCAAGATAACGTTTTGACTGTCAAGTCTGTCAGCCTCACATCTTTGAGTGAGTGAAATTCCTATAAACTGCATATCATGTTTTACATCCACTTCGCCATTACGTTTCCTCCTGTCGCTTGTGAGGAAATTATAGGTGTTGGCTTGGAACTTTGTATTCAGAAATGCAATGCATCTTCACTGCCCGTTGTTGATTACTCACTGCTACTCTGACACTGCGTAGGCCAGGTTACAAGATTACACTGGAAGTCTGTATCATTCTGGAAAACTTAGTACGTAATAATAAATTACCTTTTTTCAACAGGGATTGGTTGGGATATATGAGGATTTCTGTTTGAAAGTTACACATCTAATATTGTTTACAAGGGAAAAAATAATTTTCAGATCTAATTTCGGAAAAGAACTTGTTTTTTCAGATACATGGCAGCAACAGCAGCAGCAACAGTTAAGTAAAAGGCATAGTGTAAAGTGGGTGGGAGCAATCCAATCTTGACACTCATGGCTGAAAATCAGCACTTGCCAGGCCACACAGGCAGGGTTTAAGTCTTACCTTTTGGGTCAAGCATAAAATCCAGGTATTTTAGTAAGAAGAATATTGCGATGGTTCAGGACAATGTTATACTTTCCGAAAGGCGATTTTAATTGTGCTTGCAATTCTCTTTAGCAGGTCTTAGAAGCATATTTTTAGTTTACTTGAGCAAAGCTAGTCAGTGAAAACATTACTGCCTCATTTGAAGATAAAGTAGATACATGCAAAAGGTCTTAGTTTTTCATTTGTACTTCCTTTTCTGAGACATGATTAAAACATTCTGAAGATAATGGTAATACACTCTTCTAAAATTATTCAAAAAAAGTAGGGGAGAAAGGAGACATGGACTGCAATGATGACAGGACTGATGCAGGGATACCAAAAATTCCCCAAAATCCATAGAGTGGTATCGTGCATGGGTGCTCGTTTGGCCAAAGGCAAAGTGCAAGAAGGTACAAGAGACTGGCACCTGTATTTCAGTACCTATAGTTATTGTAGATCCAACCTGTGAACACTCTGATGCCTGTGCAAGTCAAAAGCATCCTGCTATCACTAGCCCTTTCCTTCTGAGCACTTCACAGGAAGTAATGGGCAGATGCCATAGCTCAACTGATGCAACTTTCTCATGTCCATTTTAAAGTTGCCTCACCAAAACAAAGAAACAAACAAACAAACAAATCTTAAAATCCAAGACTTTCCGTTCAGCCAGATAAATTAGCTGCACTAAAGCAGTTCTCTCATAAAAATTTTATTTCCTTGTTTTACCAAAACAGTGAGTAAGGATTCACCTAAAGTTTTCACACGTGAAAAGAAAAGCCGCACAACATATCTTTATGGATGCTGATATCTAAGAACTATGGAGCAAAAGCAGAGCCAGCACTCAGCACTAAAAGCAAAAAGTTAAGTAACAAAAAAGCAAGAGACTTGCATTTAGAAACATGAATTCAATTAAAATACAAGATAAAACAAAGAAAAGAGCACTATAACTACTGTTATTCTGTACCAACTGTGACTAAGGAGCTGATTAAAGTGATTTAGTCAAATCTAGGTTTGCCCAGCAGAAAGCCATCACAAAGAATTCAGAGCATTTTTACTTCTGAGAGGTAAATAGAAGATCACTTCAGCAGTAAGGTTACCTGTTTTGTGTTTTGATAACCAGGTGAACAGTGAGTCCATCGTGAATTCCATGTTGAGTCAAAGTATCTTGATCTTTTAAAATTTTTCCAGCAAATATCAACACAAGCTGATCAGTGTGGGACTTGAAACGCTTAGAGATTTCTTCCTTGAACTAAACAAAAAAGTTAATGTTATACATTTATGTAATTGAATACTGAACTATAATTTTCTTAATTATTTAAGTATAAGCTATTTTGTTCACAATTAATGTATTACACCACTTGAACTGCACATTCTCCTTTACACAATCTAGAAATACTTTAATAAAGTCTTCTGAACTTTTTTTGTCCATAGGAAGATGCGAAATAGTTATTTCTTTTCCGTAAATAAAAATCCAAAGAATTTCACATCTAGATCACCAGGTATATAACTAACAATAATGAAAATCTGAATCCATTTAAAGACCACTATGGCTTCCATCAGGCATGCATCCATGACAACAGACGTATACTAGCATATATAGTAGTAGGTAAGTACTATATATACACTATATAGAAAAGTACTATATAAGTAGTATATATACTTTTTATATACATATATATACAGTGTAAAGTATGTATATAATTATATAATAGTAAGTATACACTAATATATGTATATATATACACGCACATGCGCCACTGAAGCCGTCCATCGCTGAAAGACCAAGGATGCAATCTCACAAGTACAATAAATCTGTCTACACTTTTGCTGGAACTGAACAGTGGAGTATCCTTTCTTCTTAGACATATTTTTGTTGCCTTCCATGTGTCAAAACTAGCATCCCTTTCCACAAAGGCAAAAGTTACCTCTCAGGTGGCTCTGCTTTCTCTTTCAACACGACACAGCTACATGAAATGTGTTTGCAGCCCAGGGCATGGTGAACAGCCACATTCTTCACCTGACCAGGAAATCACACCCTCATTAAATAACTCAACATGGAGGCCCACTGCGTACCTTCTTGCCTTCCTAGCCAATAATAACCACGTTATGTTTTCACTGAGTTCTGACTGAGATTTATTATTCTCCAGAAAAATGCTCTCACTGAAAGAAAAAAAACTCAAAAAAACTCACAAAACTTAAAAAGGAACATAGCTAAGAAAAAAGTTAATGACTTGATTATAAGAAAGCTAGATAAATTTATTCAACAAGACTAGTCAGTAGGCTAAGTATTTTTAAAAGAATCCCAGGCAGCTAGGAAGTCCTTCAGAAGTTTCCCCTATTTAACACTTTAAAATTAAGATGACCATGCTACTTTAAGAAACATCCCAAACATCCTAAGGAATTCTCACTCCATATAAGAAAGTAAAATTTTAATCTTGCAGTTAGTTATTAATAATTACATTTTATAATAGGGAGGACTAAAAAAGTAAAATATCACTGTATTTTGCTTTGAAGGTTAATCTCTAATTGAAAGAGTTTTAGTATAGGAAGAGAAAAAAACCACCGACTGAAAACGAGAGTGTAAAGTAAAAAGTCTCTGCGTTTGGGTAGGAATTTGGCCTTGGTTAGTTAAAAGTCTTCTCACGCAGAGTTAGTTCCAGTTCTTGGGGAAACAACTTTGAAGCCAGACTTTATACTGACAATATTTAGACTCTCGAGTATTCCAGAAAGTCATTCCTTCCCAAAGCGGGCTACTTACCTGAATTATTCCTGACATGCTTATCTAGTCTGTTCTTTGAGGTCCCAGCAACTTTTTTCCAAGAAACCTACTCCAGGGTTTGACTATCCTTTTCCTTCATTGTCCTGCCCACAATCAACAACACAGATTGTTGCTCTCCTTAGAATAAAGGGTTGCAGTAAGGCTAATCCTTCCTTGAGAGTTCTGTTTTCTAATCCAATCATTCCCACCACCTTTGGATTTTCAAATCCAATTACATCATTTTTAAGTGTGGGGCTCAAACTGGCCAAAATATTCCTCACCAGTTCTTACCTACAGTTAGCGAAACACCACGATAAACCCCGCACCCTGCAAGCTATATTCCTACTTCTAAGAAAAAGTGAGAAATCCATGTGGGGAAACATTCGTGTAAAAGCACTGACTAGCTATAAACCCTAGTGACAGCTATAAACTCTAGACCCTTTTCTGCAAAGCAACTATGCAGGCAGTTGCTTCCAATTCTGCATTCTTCTGGTTAATTATTCTTAATACGCGTTCCAAAGTAACACAAAACCAGCAGAAATACTGACAATTTGTACAATGCTAATGCATAAGAATGGAGAACCACCGTACTGTGCCAAACCAAAGAGTAATGTCACTTACCCAAGCTCATTTATTGTCATATTTTCCACAATATGTTCTGACAGTGAGATCCACAACTTATTTCTCATCGTAAGGCTGATGCTGTAGTATAACAACATTCATAGAAACATAGAATAACTCAAGTTGGAAGGGACCCATAAGTATCATTGAGTCCAACTCCCTGCTCCTCACAGGTTGACCTAAAACTAAATCATATGACTCAGGGCATCGTCCAGATGCTCCTTGAACTCTGACAGGCTCGGTGCCGTGACTGCTTTCCTGGGGAGCCTGTTCTAGTGACCAACCACCCTCTCAGTGAAAAGCCTTTTCCTGATGTCCAATCTGTACTTCCCCTGACGCAACTTCATTGCATTTCCTCGTGTCCTGTTGCTGGTCACCAGATAGAGATTAACACCTCCTCCTCTGCAGCCCACCTTGAGGAAGCTGTAGACTGCAATGAGGTCACACCCCTCAGCCTTCTCTTCTCCAAGATGAACAAACAAAGTGACCTCAGCCACTCCTCGTTAAGTCTTGCTTCACTATCTTGTCCACCCTCCTCTGGACAGTCTAATTGTTTGTTGTCGTTCTTCAAATTACTTTATCTTTAAAAAAAGCCTTGTCACACATTTCTAGAAGCTGCTATTTACCCATAGGGTCAAGGAAACAAAACACCATTTATAGAACATAACCAAACAGTATCTACTATTACTAGTACATAGGCATTAAAGGCTATACACTTCCTTTTCCCTACTTGCATGCGATCCTATTTAGAAGATCTACAAAAACAACATTACAGTAAGACATATAAGCAACAGCTCATGTACCAGGACCCCTAAAACAACCTCTACAGCAACATATGTGCATGATCCAAACACACAGTAGATCTCTTTCCAGCCACAATAATAAAACTGTCAAGAATACTGAGCCAATTTTGGCTAACTGAGGCATATTTACATAAAAAGCCTAACCGAGATGCAATAAAAGAGACCAGACTCTTCACCAGCTTCATTTGCGTTCAGCACAACCTTGGGACTTCTGAAATGACAGGGTGTAAGCAGAAACAAGCTCTCTGTTTGACACTTCATTCACAGAAGACTACCACATGAAACCTATGTTACCATACAGGGTATTTTGCAAACAAAACCGAACGCAGGAGGAGTTCAAGGTGTCACTGGCTGGAAATGATGGGCATTTCTGTCCAATTCTCCTGCAGCACTGACTCTTCCTGTTTATTAACAGCTAACATGCCAAGCAACGGTTTAATCTGATTTGCTTTACTGTTCTAAAATACAAGTTTTACTTCATTGTAATAATACTAGGCATTGTGATATTACAAAGGCATTCAGTTATATCTGAACATAGAAAAGGACTTGAAGTTGTAAAAATAATGTTTCACCACACCTAACACCTAGCATATTGACAGAAACTAGTTCATCGTAATCCACTAGTAATTGAACGCAATAAAAATAATGTAAAATTACGTAAATTTTAGACATAACTGTTAAATGAATAAGTGGAGAGAAACACAATGGGAATCAAGACTGAAACACAAGACTAATAACTAGACAGAGGCCTGCTTTCCCTAGGGAGAAAAGGAGAAAGCATTCTTAACCAGAGCAATTAATTCAAGGTCACAGCCTCCTCAAAGCATGGCAACTGGTACTTTTGGCATGAATTAGTGCAAATCTAAAGCTAGTCTTATTGAAGCATCTTGTCCATATTACCATTTTACCTCGCATTAACTTGTTTCTATCAACTTTTTTTTTTAAAGGACAAAACAGTGTAATTTTTCACACTGAGAGCGTTGACATTTTTTTTAGCTGCACACCAGCATTCCTTGTTTACACTCTCAATTTCCACACCAAACATTCTCATATTCACACAACTTTAAAAAACTCAGACCAATACTCCACCAACAAACCTCAGCTTTTTTGTTCCATGTGAACACAAAGAAAGGCTCCACGAAGCAAGTTAGGACTTCTATTACACCTGCTCAACTTGATTGCCTCTGAACGTTTTTGCAAGTTATGGGTGGACACCACAGTGTTGATGCCCAGTGCTGAAAAAATGCACACTCCTACCTGAGCTAGTTAAAGTAAACACTTTGTCACTGAACAAGGCAAACGTCTGAATACACACGTAGCAGAACATTTGACTAAAACAGAGACAGTTTTGAACTGTCACTTTGCAAAGCAGATCCATACTTTAAACATTAACCAATTAACAACTGA
Organism: Dromas ardeola; assembly: GCA_013398915.1. Classification (NCBI taxonomy): domain Eukaryota; kingdom Metazoa; phylum Chordata; class Aves; order Charadriiformes; family Dromadidae; genus Dromas; species Dromas ardeola. Next base: position 240,705 of record VYZM01003159.1, read on the forward strand.
CCATCTGACAAGGTGGCCTAGGAAAGGCCTGGTAAAAAGTTATTCCTGACAAAACAAAAATCTTAACATATAAACTATCCTTTGATATGTTACCACCATATAATGATTCAAAAGCTTTTGCTGACTCACTCTATGACATCTAAACCAGCAACTGTATTAACATAACTATCCATTCACGTGACAAAGTGATGTGAAAAAGGAATAAAAAGAGGAAAACAAATAAACAAAAAATAATTTCTCAAATCCTCTCAAGCTTGGCATAGTAAGATATATTTAAAAATTAAATTACAGTAACAGTCTGAAAGAGGCCTCGGGGAATTAACATCCAATTCCCACTGAAAAGTAACAGAAAATGGGCCCCCAAAAACTGCAACTGCTTTGAAAATACTAAGCTACAACTTTATCTAGATGACAATAAAAAAGCAAAGTTGCTGATTCTTCCCACACGGAACTGTGTTTTGAACACAGTAGTGGATGACATGGAAGCAAAGGTTCGCATCTAGAGGGCTGAACTGCAGTTTACGTTCCCAGCAGTCCCTCAAACAGTTCTACTACAAAGAAAGACTTTCAAATCACATTACCTTGCTCAGCACTGCTGTTTCAAAACACACCCATGACCATTTAAACTTTCAATTGCTGTTCCTATTAACATACACAGTTAAGCTTATTAGCTGGACTCTAGCCTCTTTTACACCTACGCCCCGCAGTTTCAACAGAGCCTAACTTTGATGAGCTCCAGCTTTCTTTTATACAACAGAATTAGTGGCTACAGGTCTTCTTGACTCAAGAAGTAAGGAACCAAGCACACTCACGGCTATACAACCGCTGATAGCTGTGGTGTCCTTTTCTGGTGAATCACACCTGGTAATCTCATGACTGTGAACTGAAGTGAGTCAGTGAAAACAGGGTTTCATTGCACAATTCTTGGACACTATCCAGGAAGGGGGAAAAGGACTTGTGGTTTCAAGCAGAAAAGCACTTTTGGCCCCACAGCCCATGGTTTGCAGCAGATAAAGCATAGCTAGAAAGCACACCCAAAATTAGGCTTCTACATAAGCCTACTCTGCCTTTCATGAATCGATGGAGTTACTATCTTCCTGTGCCCTTGCCAATGACCCATGCCAGTTTGACAACAAAATTATTTCCTCAAAGTTCTGCAAACAAATAAAAATCACAAAAAAAAAAAATCATGTCAAGAAACAAATTCAGATTCTTGATAAGCTTACAAGGCTAGTAGCCCATAAAGGAAAACTGCAGCAGTGTAACCTAGTGGAAAGGGCTCAGGACTCCTCGTTTAGCCCTTTCTATCCCTTCCAGGCATCCTTCAGCAAGCCACTCCACTCTTCCATGCTCTGACTTAGGAGAAACAGTTAGCAATACTTCCCTGCTCTATAAAAGCACTCTGCAATCTACTGGTGGTAAGTTTGTACTTGTAAACAGAGCTAGCCTGTTCTCTAACAAGTCACTGAGACCACAAACGGGCATAAAAGCATTACGTGTAAAACAGGATTCTTGTAGCAGAGCTCCTTTTTGAGAATCTACCTATGCTTTCTTTTTCACAAGACAGCGTAAGATGTTTTATCCTTCAGCTTAACTGTGAGAAGTTTAAGCAACATCCATTTTTCCTGAGGGAACACTGAGATGTGAGTTACTGCCAATAGAATTTCTTCTCATCTGACCTTCTAGGGAAGCATCTTTAAATTGTTAGAATTTAGCAAGTTTTAAATTTAAGGTGATATAGAATATATAGATGAGTGGACTACAGACACAATAGCTAACACTCTTTTTAGCCTGTCAGTGGTAGTGAACCCATCAACAATAAGAAGTCTAAACGAAAGCATTTTTCTCCATGTACTACGTAATCCCCAATTCTTAAGATTTTGACCTAACCTTACTCCCAGACAGTGACACTACTTACATAGCCAAGGTCTGTAGTCACTAGATTGAGAAGCTGACTAGGCTTTAAAATAAATACATAGAATACCTTACAATGACACCTCTACCACAGCTTTTCATTCGTTAGGGTTTTCTCTGCTGTTGGCAATTTTAAACCTTATGCAGGACAACCTTTAAAAATTCTGTGACATCCCTGATCTGTGACTGAGGGTGAGGGATGCTAGCAAAACAGACCCACGTGAAATCACAGGAGGAAGGCAGGCCCTATTTGACACAGATAAAGTTTTAAAAGGATAAAAAAATTGAAATATCAAGATGAACCTGTTACTCTGCCGAAAATCAAATGCACATAAGACACTTCACAGTATTATTTAAATAGGTATTCTTAACTGCCATGGTTAGATAATTGATACGTTTTAGTTACATGTAACTAAGCCAACTGTCAGGAAAGTCAATATACCTTCTTCTAAAGGTTCTTATTCTACTAAATAGCCATTTATCATTGCCTTAAAACAATTTTATTCAGGATGCCAAAATGAATTAAAAAATAGCTTAAGAAACATGAATAATCGGAGTATATTGCAAGGCGGACTCCATAAAGCCACACAGATGCGTTTCAATGGAGACACCAGAAAACCTAATGCTAAACAACTACACAATTCATGTACTCAAGTGGCTTGGATGCCAACAGCTAAATTATAATCCTGGAAAAGAAGAACAAACTAGACTCCATTACACAGTTTCAACCTCTTTTGGTTGTACCATTCAGTAATCCCTGGACTACAGAAAAACACTGAGACAGAATTGGATTAAGTTAAAAGAATTGAAATTTAACAGTTCTTATAAAATAAAACATTACACGAAGTATTAAAAGCATACACAAATCAGGAAAGATGCTCCACTACCAAAACACCCAATGTTGCCCTTAACATTTACACCTGTGTGATCTTTATAAGCAGAGCATTACCAATTTGGGATCGTGAGAACCAGGCACAAATCCGAAATCCTGGATTTATAGATTTAAAGTTTCAACCATAAACCGTACTCAAGTTGTAATCAGAAAATACAACTTCATGAGACCTCCACTTGACAAAACGCAGAATCTCAACACAATATATACATTTACACATATAATTCAGTAGGTCAGGTTTTTTTATTTAGTCTAGTATTTTTATCTAGTCTAGTATTTGGTCTAGTACAGAAAGCACAATATTCATGTATTCGCTTAATTTAAAAAACATACAAGATGTTAAATACACTATAACTGAAAACCGTATTCCACAATGAAGAGCAGCTCCATAAAAAGGTTGAAGTTAAACTTAAAAAAAAAAATGCAAAAGAACCAAATCTGTTTTCTGTGCAACTAAACTCAATTTCACTAACTTTTCCAGATGGATGTTACTCTGAAAGTTTCAGACAATCACAGGACTGACAATAATTCTCTGCAAGAACTGCAAGCTTCCGAAATTATTAGTGCAGATTTGCTATATTCACTCTTTCTTGGCCTACCAGTTAAAAATATACAGCCAGGCATATTATTTGGTTTCAGAGTTGCAACGTGCACAGAATGCACAACTTGGTATATCACAGTCTGCATATGCAATGGTGGACAGTAACTCTGAACCAATTACAATAAACTCTTGAACACTGCAAATTTCAACACTGGGCATTACAAGAAGCATGCCATGAAGTCTCAGCAAGATTTAACTCTTCTAAAATTCCCTTGTGGTGAAAAGAGTCTAAACAATGAACGTAAAACTGTTTTTGCATGCAACTGGTTCCAACACCCCACCACTCAAACAACTGAACTCATTCACTAAGACATTAAGACATGAGTTGTCCACAACATGAGCTTACTTTCTCATTGTATACAGGCTTTACCAAAGCACGCTGTTAAATTTACTCTGCTACGCAAGGAATTGCAAAGAATGTGTTGCCATGAACTGAGAAAATAGACAGAAGTAAAAAAAAAAAAA
>VYZM01003159.1:249148-281713 GCA_013398915.1 Dromas ardeola
CGGGCGGCGCATGCGCGCTGAAGGCGCGAGGCGGCGGCGCGCGCCGACCGTGCCGTCCCCTGTGCGGCGGCGGAGGGTTTTTGTGTTGAAAACGGCGAACGAAAGTAACTGGTTCCGGGCCTTAACGGCATTTACTGCCTTAAGGGTTGCGTTGCTGTGGAAGCGTTGCTGAGGTGGGAGTGTCGTTGTCGTCCAGCTTGGGCCAAAAAGCAACTTAGAAGCACGAAATCGCTTGGGTTGGAAAAGACTCTTACGAACACTGGCAAGTCCTCCATTAGATCCTGTCTCTCAGCACCATGGGTACCCGCCTCTTAATACCTCCAGGGATGGGAAGTCAGCCGCTTCCTTGGGCAGCCTGTTCCAGTGCTTCACAACGCTTTTGGTGAAGAAATTTTTCCTAATAATCTAAACTTCCCCTGGTGCAACTTGAGGCTGTTCCCTCTCCTCTTACTCAAGAGACTGACCCCCACCTCACTACATACTTCTTTCAGGTAGTTCTAAAGAGCGATAAGGTCTCCCTTCAGCCTCCTTTTCTCCAGGCTAAACCACCCCAGCTCCCTCAGCCGCTCCTCGTAAGACGTGCTCTAGACCCCTCACTAGCTTCATTGGTCATCTCTGGACACGCTCCAGCACCTCAATGTCTTTTTTTGTAGTGAGGGACCCAAAACTGAACACAGTATTTGAGGTGGGGCCTCACCAGTGGTGAGTACAGGGGGACAACCACCTCCCTAGTCCTGCTGGCCACACTATTCCTGATCCAGGCCAGGATGCTGTTGGCCACCTGGGCTGGGCACACTGCTGGCTCATATTCAGATGGCTGTTGACCAATACCTCCAGGTCCTTTTCTGCCATGCAGCTCTCCAGCCACTCTTCCCCAAGCCTGTAGCACTACATGGGGTTGTGACCCAAGTGCAGGACCCGGCACTTGGCCGTGTTGAACCTCACACCATTGGCCTCAGCCCATCGATCCAGCCTGTCCAGAAGCTGTAGAGCCATCCCAGCCCTCAAGCAGATCAACACTCCTGCCCGACTTGGCATTACCTGCAGACTTACTGAGGCTGCACTCGATCCCCTTGTCCGGGTCGTTGGTAAAAATAGAACCGTCCCCAGTACTGAGCCCTGGGGAGCACCACTTGTGACCGGCAGCCAACTTAATCACTAATTAAACCTAGTATCACCAAATTAGGCATTTTCCCAGAATATGAGTGGTTTTCCTGTCTCTCAGAAAATTCAAGATGCCTGCTTCCGCTTTGGGGTAAAATGTATGTGTGGCTTTGAATTCTAGACTCAAATGCCCTTTCTTCATTATCCTTAAGTAAGAATTGGCATTTCCCACAGGGGCCTTACTCACCAGGTGTTTTGTTGGCCTGGTCTGCTGTCGGGATATTCTCTCGGGAACTCTTATGTAAATAGTTTCAGCTGATACTAAAAACAGTATAATACAACACAGTAAGCTCCAAGCCTCTAAAATTTTTATTAAAGGAATTCAAGACCTGCTAAGAGGTTTTGAAATAGGAATACCAAAGACTGGCTGAAGGCGATTCCAGGCTTTGCCTGTCCCAGAGCTTTGGTTTGCAGATAAAAATTATTTCAGGCACATTTAACCACTGAGCCTTTCCTTGGTCACGCTTGTTCCTTTTCCACATTAGTCGTGACCCTACGAGGCGTTGAATTGTGGTGCAGCAGAGCGCTTGGACAGATGCCAGCCCTACATTGTCTTGTTGACTGGCAGAGTGAGGAACATTATGAAGTAATGTTTTGCACTGCAATCAAGAAGTGATTTCAAGCAGAAATCAATCAGATCAAAGTGCAAGGGGATGTTCCTCATCCCAGGCTCTTCTTAGTTTATAGATGTAGCTCATGCTGACTATCGTTACTTCAGTAGAGTTTGTACTTGACTAGCACAACTGCTACCTGGCTATGGTTAGCAGAGATTTACAAGTTAAAGGCGTAATCATTAATGTTATTTACTGATGTATATGTGTTGTAAGGGACAAAGATACTAAAAATTCATAGAAAATAACTGGGAAGCTATCAAAAGTTCTTAATTAAGCAAAGAGGAAATTTTAGCAAAGAACGGTTGTTTCGTCATCTTAATTTTGGTATGGATAACAGGGATATGGGAGCTCATTTGCCAGTACTGGAAACGTCCTAAACCAGGATAACATCCATGTGTGTTCACAATCAGATAGTTGAAAACACAGCTTATACACAATGCATGGAAAACTAAAATGATACAGCAAAGAATTTTAACACTTCTTTCTTTCCTCTTGCTTTTTTTTTTCTTTCCCGCGTCCTTCAACCTGTGCTTTCTATAACCATCTGTGCAATTTTTCTTCATCAGTTTCTGATCTTAAAGAATATAATTCAGAATGTTTATTATAGAGCATCTTAATTTTTATGCCACTCCATTTTCCTCACTTGTGGTGATGGTATTTACTGCAGAAGTTCAGCTTAATTCCCAATTCTGACTAGACATCTTCAGTTTGTATTTTTTCCATAGGTAGTTGATGTAAACCAATGCAAAGTCACCTGAATTGGCTTGAAACAAACAAACAAACAGAAAATGAATTTGCAGTGACGAGAGTGTATTTTTTCAAAATGAAAATACTGGCTTAAGTCGAGTTGAACCAAATTAAGAATATCGGTAAAAGGTTTTGAACTAGTTTGGCTAAACTCTGTTTAATGTTTTACCTGAAGTTAGTGACGCAATTTTGAATTTAGACAAGGTCTCAGGTGGTCTAACGACAGTAAAACTTGCATGCAACATCTCCAAAGTTTTGCTATATACTATGCATAACATTCCTCACTTCAGATTTTTTTTCACAAAATTCTTTAGTAGCCCTAATGTCAGCATGGGAAACTTTTATCTGTAGTATTGTGTTAATAGCCTACTTTAAAGGTAGTGCAGAACCTATGCTGTCTAAACTCTTTCTAATGTTCAGTAAACAGGAGCTTTTTTCTTTTCTTTCTCTTTATTCTGGCTTTCTCACCTCACCTTTGCTTAGGAGATTATGATCATTTTTTATTTTATTATTATTATTTTATTTTTATTTTGTTAAATTAAAAAAAAAAGATTTATTGTGTTGCTACCTACACAATTTACAGCTTATCTCAAAGCAACAGATACAGAATACTATTGAAGAGTTGTACAGCAAATCAGAAGAATGATGAAACTGGCTATCGCCAAGTTACACACACTCACAGTCTAAAATGACTCATTGTGGGAAAATAATAGCAAGACAATTGCTGAACTTTCAGTAGAAAACATACCGGGAGTATTCCTCCTGAAACAGGCTGCAACAGCTATAAAAACAGCTTTGTCTTTGTGAACATTCAGTTATTACAAATGTAAAAGGAACTAGATATAAGAAAATACAACGTATTTATTTTTCCAAGATTCATACAAAAATTTATGAGTAAGAGCAACATAGTAGAAAATAAATCAGCTGATGGAAGAATTTATGTGTAATTTATACTGGATGGGCTAATACAGCAAGTAGTGAACAGGGAAAGGAGTTTTGTTGAATAATGAGAACTGTATTTGGCATTGCTCAAATTAGAAGCGTTTGTCTATTTCTGTAGCGCATAAAAACAGAATGAGCTTTTTATGAGGATAGGAACACACATGTAGAATACAACTTCTGTTTCATTTTAATAGAATTCCTTCTGTTGTTAATCAGCAAGCATTATACAAACTAATTTTCATTTATGTCAAACTCAATAGCACAAGAAACAACACAGGTGAGTTCTACAGTATTAGGGGAAGGAGGGGAGCTTTTACTGATAGTCCTGAAAGAAAAAAAACAAAACAAATCACCCCTGTGTCAAATAAGGACAGATCGGCAAATTAAAACATAGAGGAAGACAAATTTATAGGATAGCAGGTTGTCAATGTTTTGGATTTTAGCTTCTAGACAGCTGAAGCAATAGAACTTTGAATTATTCTCCCTTACTATAATTTTGCAATTTAATGACACCTTGAAACACAGTGATTAGATTCTGGGAAAAGATACATATTGTGGATTTTCTAATTCAAAATTGCTTACAAATACAGACATGTTGAAAAAGAAGTCACATCTTAAAGTTATAGGCACCACTGATTTGATTAGAAAAAAGTCTTGGTCTTGTTCTGGTAAGTATTTCCTGTGGGGCAGCAGATAATGAAAAAAACATACCGTCTCCCCAGATAAAGAGGTTTTAGTTTGAATCAGACTAGTAACAAGATAGATTACTTTGTTCCACCCAGTAGTGAAATCCTTATCTGTTAGGATAAGATGCTGAAGTTGTGTGGTCACATGGTTCACTGTTCTGAAAAAGTCATATTGGTCCCATCCTGAGGGTGCAGTATTTGGAAATTATTTTCAAAGAGTTGGACAGAATGAAAAAAAAAAACAAACCAAAAAAACCCAAAGAAAAGATAGGACAAACAAATCAGTGAAGCTACAATAAGACTTCCAGTATTATGATGAAATTTCAATAATTATGGACCATTAGCTACAATATCTAATTTCTTAGAAGTCGTATTTCGCTGCTAGCGTCTTCCTGGTATTGGTTTTCAGAAGTCCCTGCTAAACGTAAGAGCTTAACAGCTTACCAGGTGTAACAGCCTAACCAGATTCATAGTACCTCTACAATAAAAAGACTTTTGTCCCGCTTTCCTCTCCTGCCTCCCAGTGAAGTGCTGCCTTCGCACATACTTTGCTTTGGAAATTGCCACAGTTGTGCTTAAGAAAAACCAGACTCAGTTAAGTCTTCTATTTTTAGATCTACAGGTATTTTGCTTTGTGTCCTCCTTAGTCTCTTCTCTGGTTCTTTCCCCCCAACTTCTGTGTTCTCTGCCGATTTCCCAGGTAACTGACAGAAATTTTCTTGTACTTCTGTAATGTTCCACTCCAACAACTATCCTAAAATAAGTAAGATCCCAGCATTTAGTACTACATTCAGTGCTCCACAGAGAATTCTGCATTTTTATAGCCATATTGCATTGCACAGTTAATATGGGACAAAAAAAAAAATGTTTGAGGTTTGTTTTTTAGCACAAGAGGAATTGTTTATTACTAGGCAAGCTCTGAAGAATGACACAGGGCACTTTTCAAAGCTAACAGGTAGGAAAGCTCTTTTTACATGGTAGTTGCACATGTCAGCTTCTACATTTTGCAGCTGAAACCCATGTAGGTATGAAAAGGGTACAGATCATAGCATCTCAGAATCACAGAACCGTTTGGGTCAGAAGGTACCTTTCAAAGATCATTTAAGTCCACGCCCTGCCAGTGGCAGGGACACCTTCCACTAGACAAGGCTGCTCAAAGCATTCACAACTTCCCCCAGGTAACCTGTTCCAATGCCTCACCACCCTCATTGTAAAGAATTCCTTCCTTATGTGCAATCTGAATCTTCCCACTTTCAGGTTTAAAACCATTGCCCTTTGTCCTGTCACTACAGGTCCAGGTCAAAAGTCTCTCTCTGATAAGCCCCCTTTAGGTACTGGAAGGCCGCTATAATGTCTCCCCGGAGCCTTCTCTTCTCCAGGCTGAACAACCCCAACTCTCTCAGCCTGTCTTCATAGGAGAGGTGCTCCAGCCTTCTCATCATTTCTGTGGCCCTCCTCTGGACCTGCTCCAACAGGTCCATGTCTTTCCTGTACTGAGGGCTCCAGAGCTGGATGCGGTACTTCAGGTGGGGTCTCACGAGAGCAGAGTAGAGGGGCAGAATCACCTCCCTTGACCTGCTGGCCATGCTTCTTTTGATGCAGCCCAGGATGTGGTTGACTTTGTGGGCTGCAAGCGCACATTGCTGGCTCATGTCCAGCTTCTCACCCACCAACACCCCCAAGTCCTTCACCTCAGGGCTGCTCTCAATCCATTCATCCCTCAGCCTGTACTAACAGTGGGGGCTGCACCCAACCCCGGTGCAGGACCTTGCACTTGGCCTTGTTGAGCCTCATGATATCCTATACAGGGAGCGGAAACAGTGACTGTTGGCTTTTTTTTTTTTTTAAAAAAAAAAACCACAACAACAAACAGATCTGGATTCATCAACAGCAAGATGCTTTTGCATGAGCTGTCTCATTTTCAGTTTTGACTTGGTGAAACTTTGACCATTTGCTAGTGCATTTGGATCTTGATAGTCATTAAATGAAGTCTTTTTAATTGAAAAAGTCTCTGTGAAAGTGAGAAATCAAACACAGAAATGGAAGAGTAAATTTTATTGAATGATGAAAAACTAATGGCATTACAGTTAGTTTCATCTCTGCTGGAATACTAGTTTTCTAATTTTTCTTTAACAGAAAGTGCAACAAATCAGTTATTCAGACTGTTAAACAAACTAGTAATTTTTAATTTCTCTTCAAAAACTGCATAGTTGAGCAGTTGTGCAACAAACATATACATTTCTGCAAAACCCTGAAGAAAGATTTCATGTTTTTTCACTTTGAATCTGGTGGCAAAGGAGATCACCTGCACTGGTCAGATTCTAAATGCCTTTTCCCTTTTTTCCCACTCTGTAAGAAAGAATTAAAACAATTGTTCAGTTAATATGCTAGGTGTGACACTTTGTATCTGCAGTTGTTAGTATATTAAAGTAGTATTAATTAACATGAAAAAACACTCAGTAGTTAAGTTGCATACTTTCGTTAAATTATACAATTATTATGGGACGCAAACTTGTCTGAACACAAAATACTGTTATATAAATTAGAACAGTCAAGGCACTCATAGGATACATAACTGAGATGTTACCAACTACAGTTAAAACCACACGGGTTTATTGCTTTTTTTGGTTGGTTGGTTTTTGTTTGGTTCTTTGTTTTTAATCCACAGATTTTGGTTACTTTTCTTTTTGCAAGGCATCCTTGTGTTTCAAGGCAGTATTCCAGGATAAAGTGGCCTTCATGTTATCAAAGACAGTGCCACAAAACTTAGTAATATAAGAAAGGTTGTCCTGGTCAGCCTGAAAGATTACAGGGGAGAATAATTAAAGCAAAAATTCCTGTAAGGCAGATGAGACAGTTTTCCTAAACCAGCAAGACGTGAAAAGATAAAAGCATATTAGACTGAGGGGGGAGCAGGGGAAAAAGAGCAACAGAATAGGTGATTTTGCAGTAATTCCTAAGCATATAACAAAGACCATTTTTCGGCAATTTTTTACTGTTATTCTTTTAACCCTGCTTATTGTAATTAACCAGTGGATAAATTTATCTTATTCAAAAATTTATTTTTACAAAGAAAAATACTTAACATTAGCAAAGGCATGGATGGGAGGGGAAAAGAAACAAAGACTGAAGTTGTAAGTCAGAACAGTGAAGTTCACAACATGTGAATGACTGAATTTGATGAGATTTACTTTCGTTTCAATGAGTGGCATGAGCGCTCAGCTTGTCTGTAAGGGACTGAACAAGCACATCTATTTGTCAACTGCTGCAAGACAATTTAAGAAGGAACTTGCTCACTTGCGGTAAAGTGACAAGGGGAAAAAAAGACAACAGAAAAAAGACAAAGAGATTACATACATAACCTCATGTAATGCTAGCCAAAGAATTCGATGTAATCAGAAAAGATCTGTTGCTTCAGAAAGAGTAATTATGGCTTAATGAGCCAGTTTTCATGAAATTACAGTATTCCAACACAAACAATGTGTTGCAACTTGAAATAAGATAGCTTGCCAAAGACTACACGGCTGCCTTAGAAGTTTCCATTATATACTACAGGCTCTCTTTGTAGCCTATGCAAGAGGTCGCAGTCAAAACAATCAAAAACCCCACATAGACAAACAAAAAACAAAACCAAATGTGTCAAACCACACACAAGTACCAATCCTTCTTTGCAAACACTGTCACTCCTCAAAAAAAACCAGTCAGAATGTTAAGCAGCATAGTATTTATGCAAAAGTTAACTGAAATTCACTAACGTGAGTTGCATTAGCAGCCAAGTTGAACAAGACAGCATATGCACAGTCAGCAAGACACTGATCTTATCACTCATATTTCGACACAACTTGTTGTGAATCTCCTACAAAGATTTGGCTAGAGACAGAACTAATACACAGAACCAAAGAAAGAATGTGATAAAAAAGCACCATGAGGTGTACAGTTAGTCCAATTACGCAGTTACACTTAGAGAGTGAAACTAACTTGTTGCTTAAAGTGTGTTCATTCACTAGCATACTTCAAGAAGTTTTAAAGTACAAAACTGTGCTTTAGTTTTGCCCCTGTTTTTATTTCCTAAAATATGAACTGCTAGTTTTTTCTTAACTGGAAAAATTAAAGCTAATAGGTCAGTTCAGAGCACATTACCTCATGATAGTCTCAGCTACATCAAGAATCAGGTAAACTTACAAACACAGAAAATAACTACCTGGTATTTTGTTAATTCTGCCTGCAGCAGTTTCACTTTGGATCTTTCTTGTTCTAATGCAGCATGAAGTACAGTTACCTGAAAACATACAAAATATGAATTTATAAAATATCCTTAATGTCTGTGAGTTTATAAAGTCTCTGTTGTTCTCCATTAGTATTGTGTTGGACAAACAGGTAATACGTGCTGAGTTTAAGAGTGACTACCACTATCACTGTGCCTGAACTGAAAGTAAAAGTAAAAAAATTCTTTAATGACTTTCGTTTCCCAAGCAACATTTACTGGTTTACCTGTATAATGATATAGAAAAGCTGTAAAGTTAGAAACTCTCCCGACTTTTGGACTCTGCATTAGTTTATTCCATAAAACACTTAACCGATGTAGTATTATGCAACACAGATAAGCTTATTACATCACCCTCAAAAAATAGTACTGTGTTATACGTTAAGACATTTGGACAGGTCAAGGGCTTAGAACTAACAGTCACTACAGAGCAAAAGCTAAGCATAAAAGTCTTGCATACTCTCTACTACAGTGACTTGGCAACTGACATGTCTCAAGTAGTTTGTAGCTCACTTGTGTTCATAAACTTGAGACTAGAAATAATAATAAACAAAAACAAAAAACCAAACCCACCCAGGAAAGAAGCATCTTCTGAAACACCTCTCTTGAGATTCCTAGTTTGGGTTACCAGAGAATGATATTTCTAAGGTGCTCTTCAGGCTAAAATAATTTCAGGCATGCCGAGGTCTGCTGCCTTTCCAGAAAGAGTTCTAAGTGACTCATACTGGAGATTTACACAATACATGTCCTCTGACACACATAGTGCAGGGCTGAGGATGAAATGTAAATTTTTTTTTTGCTTCACACAAGTTTTTGTTTCGGCTTCCTCCCTCCCCTGCCTCTATCACTGCCTTAAATAAATAGCATCTTTGAAATACCTATGAAATTTTACATTTAGAAATCCTTGCTTACCTGTAAGGTCAATTCATTTTTGATAATTTGACATTCATCCACCTGTAGGAGTATTTCTGCTTTGTCTTTCACTACAGAGAGAGAAAGATACAGCATGTGGATCTTTCTAGATTTACAGGTCTTCATCTGCAATAGCACTGTGACATCACTTTATTTCACTATTTTGTTACCTTTAAATAATGCTGTCTTCATTAAAAGAACAGTAGATGATGTAAATCAAAACCAACCATTAGCTACTGGCGTAATTAGCAGCAGCTTGAAAAGTTCTGGACATTAAAACCCAACATTGCAGCACTTAGCCCACATTTAACCCTGTAAGCCGCATGGATTTTAGAGATCTCCATTGTGAACGAAGTCCATCAGAAAACTGAATATTGGCAATGGGTCTAGATTTTGGGATCATGAGTTTCACATATGAGCTCAGTCATAGTTATGGAAACTTCTGTTTACTCAAATACAGAGATGTTTAAACTATTTAGCTCATGTTTGTGAGCTATTTGTGGGTAACTTAAAATTCTCAATATGAAGAAATTAAGTATTTTTCAAGGCTCAATTCCACCATGAACTTTCTTATTCCCAAAATACAGAAACTCAGTCTGTAGAAAAACACAAAATTGCTTGTTTTGTAGTATGCTACTATTCCACACACAAAGAAAAAACCTTCAAAACTTCACCTCTTTCCTCTCAAGATGAAAATATTTCATCTTGGCTCAGACACTGACCTGATGTAATAAAGTTCCAAGTTAAAATTTGCAATCAATCACATTATAAACATTTGAACTGGCTTAGACATAGTTTTTGTTAACATACTTCAAAGAAAAAAATCTAGTGCTTTTTTAGTTGAAAATTTAGCCTGAAGAAGAAACTACATTCAAGACTTTAATTAAGAAATTGAAAAGCAAAGGCCACTTTGTAACAAATTAGTGTTGCTAGCATCATAGCCTCAAACAACTTCATCAAGCAAGGTAAGTAATATTAGAGGATAACTAGGCGTAACAAATATAAAGATACTAGGATATTTACATATATATGAGTGTGTATATATATATACTTTTTCCCATAAAACTTTGACAATAAACCGTGAATCATAAAAACTCTGCATAGTATTATAAAATAAGAAAATTACCACATATATAGTCCACATATTTAGCTATCCCTATTCATTCTGTGGCAAAAGACTTGCTTAAGTGTAGAATGACGTTTCTAACACTTCAAAGTACAGCTTGCAAAGATGCAAGAACTGAACAGTTTCCTCAAGTGTGTCTAAACAGATAATATTATGAGATCAGTCCAGAACTGATAGCTGTTGCTAACAAAAGAAAGTCTAACTTAAAGAACCAATGTACCTAAACCATAACTGAACAGTTTATATTCAAAGAATGATCTCAACATGCAAATGATTATTTCATTATATAATAACAGAAATGCAGTACTGTGTGGCCCACCAAATTCTGTAGATCATTGGGAGTCGCTGCAAATTGATAGCTGCTTTGTTCTTTATAGCTGTCATTCAGTCATTAAAAAGTTGCTTTGAAAATTCCTTCCGTGTTTTGAAAAGAACACTTAAGTTGCCTGATAAAACTTACTTTCACCTTCATGCATCATCTTCAGAAGCTGTGCATTTCTTGCTTTTACTTCTTTATACTTTGCCTGTGTTAAAGAGATTGAATTATTACATGTATACCCTACTAAAAAAGAAAGTATTCTGTAAGCTAAGCACGACTTAGAGTCAGATTTAGAGTTTTAAATGATGACTTCTGCAGAGAATCTGATCATAAAATCATTTAGGTTGGAAAAGACCTAAGATCATCTATGTCTTAATTAAACCACAGCCGAAGTGAGAAATACGCAACAGAAGCGGATTAATAACCAAGAGTCAAGAAAAAACGGCAAGCAGAAGGCTAATGGCAAGATAAAATAAGAAAGTTATGTCAGTGCAGGAACCAGCATTCAGGTCTGCCTGAAGTATACAGGCCTGTTGCACCAACGGCTTCGTGGGTTTTTGCCTGAAAAATTACAACAATTATAATGCACTTTCTAGATACTGAGATAAAATATCATTTACCTTATTACTTGGCAAGCACGACAAGACTCCACTGCTCAACAGATTATTTTATTCAGTAGTTACTGCTATTACATTACAGTTTCTTTTCTTTTCAACTCTTTACAGTTAACTACTCAAGAACCTATTTTTGCTGGGTTTTCCAGTCTATCTGGTATCACCACTCTTTCTTCATAGTCATTCTTTTCCTTAATTGGCCACCAGTGTCGGCTCTAGCCATGTATCTTAGCTGTAAAACTTACTCTTTCCTGGCACAAGTCCCTTCCTAAACTTTTTTCAAGAGTCTGCAAGAGCAAAGTGTAATTTCAGACACAGTTTTTTTGCAACAAAGAAGCTACTATCTTCCCCCTTGAGTATCACACCAGCCCTTGAGGATAATTAACTTACATTTAAGACAGACCTTTCATGGCCACCCAAAGCTTTATTAAGGTTTGGACAAGTTCATAAAATTAAACAGCTGTATCATTGTCCATCACCTCACTAGTCTCCTGATGCATTGTGTTCATTCTGTCGAATGTGATCAAGTGCTGATAGTCATAAATATGAATGGTTTTAATATGAATGTTTTTATACTTCAAAATTTCACCGGGGGATTCCAACTTTAGTACACAGTGAAACAGCTGTTAACAAAGTTCATGTCTTTATATAACTACAAGTGAAAGTACTTCTTTGAAGCATCAGAAAACTTCCAATCTGTCAACCTGTTCAGTCTACCTAAAGCAATGAATAAAAATAGTAATGAAATAATTTAAAAAAAAATTCGATGATGCTTTACTGAATTTTGTTACAATGCCAGTTCCCCATGGAAATTTTGCCCTTTTTGCTCTAGATACTATCCAGACAACACTAACATGGACTGAAAACAGGGAGACAGAGACATTTTTCCTAGCTACTCAGTATATAGCAATACCATTTCATTATTAACATGCAAATCTTTTTTCCCTGGTGTGTTTTAGCATATGGTGAATCTGATTTCCAATTTCACATGTACATAAGAGGAAAAGATACAACAAAACACAGGACTCCATTCTTGTTACACTGCAGCTTTAAGGGAACTTCTCTTAAGCCTGACAAAATATTCACTGATTTCTTTAGCCACTTCAAATATTGGACTGAATCTACAAAAAATATTAACAATATGTAGTTCTTAAATGCAAGAAAAGCTAAGTAGAATTTAAAAAACAAACAGGTTGGAAAAGACCCAAGAACAGAGTCTGAATTCCTGCTCAAAGCAGATCTAACTTGCAAGGCAGGTCAGATTGCTGAAGATCTTGCTTAGTCTTAAATTACATCTTTATTTTTTTGACCACGAAAAAAGCAATATTAGAAAACATGCAGTGACTGATATGCCAGATATAACGTTTATTTCTGGATGTTTTGTCTTGATTCTCTTGATTGTTTTTTAGATGCTTAACTTACCAAGGAATACCACTTCATGTGGTACTGAAGGAATAATTTGCTCTGGAAATATGTTATCTGTGGCCAGACTAATGCAGCTCTACAGGTTGGTGACATTTTAATAAATAGTTTGTTTCAAATGTATAATAATGTTAAATCTTGTCTACTATTTGATGGTATTATCAGCTACATACCTCCCATTGAGTTATTATATTTTTCTGTTGCTCAATTTCTGCATCTTTCTTTTCAAGCTCGAGCTTTAATCGTTCTATTTTTCCATCTTTCAAAACAGTCTCCTATAAGCAAGAAAACATCACTTCTTAAAAATTTAGTCATGTGAATTCAGTTCTTGGGAAAGGCAACTTACTTGTTTGAGAAGAGAAATTCTGATAAAAAGTAAAGAGGTATATGTGAATAAATACCAAAAGGATAAAAACTACAATAATAAATATTGGCATTCTCCGTGCAGCAAAAATTATTTCAATCACAAGTGTTAAGTGTTAAAAAAACTAAGTCATTTAAATACCTCTTCAGGTAGATAAAAATATTACAGTGTTGTGGGGGCTTTAATTCTTTAAGATTATCATGTTTTTGATTTGTGCTTCCTTCTATTCAGGTGCTCCCTTCTCATCATTGAATAAGCTTCATTAGGCAAGCTTCTCCACTTCTGAGTGACTACTGTTTTACATGCCTGGTTGTGTTCACGAGATGTGTTGTTATCTGTTCCACTGTAATCAGCGAGCTGGGCTCTCCTTTTCTCTGTTTCAAGTACTTTGTGAACATCACCTTCCAGCCTGTTGAAAAATCCTCCATCACGCAACGAAGACTGGGGAGAGTTCAGTTCCTGTCAAAAATAAGTGCTGTAACGTATTTTCCTTTACACATAAGTTTGTATTGAGCTAGAAACCAACATGTTTAAAAAATAGCTTGTCATGCAAAAGCATTACATCTAGATAATGTTTTATGTTGTACATCCTGAGAGTACTGTGACCTCCACCTAAAGAGAATGGTATCAAGTGAAGAGTGTAGAAATTAATTAACAGTTAACATTTAGCTGATGAGATTACATAAAAGCACGAAGTTGGAATTCAGTAATTTTGCACTATGACTACACTAATTTATGATTTATTTCACTGTTAACTATTCTTCCCTCTAAGAGTTTTAATATTTGTGGAATGCACCACAATATAGTGGCATCACGGCATTTTATTTAATTTGCTTCTCCTTTTTGTACTACAATTCGTATTTTTTAATATGCTTTTAAATCTGCAAGTTGCATCAAAGACTATCTGAAAACTGAAGAAGCAAGGGTTAGTTCTAAGAATGCCAATACTAAGTTCTCAAGATACAGGAACTGCAGACAAACATCTCTATTAAATGTGTAAAAAATTTCCAAACGGAAATCAGTCACTTTCAGAATGTGTAATTGACTGTCACTACAGAAAGTGCCTTCTAAACATAAGCATTTTGGTTTGTTTCTTTTTTATTAAACTAGCTTGAATAAAACTTACCTCATGTTTTTTAGCAAGGTTATCTGAAAGGAACGGAAAAAAAGTTACATCAATAAGTTACTCAAAACTCGTACAGCTGGCTATTGAAACATTTTGAGAAAGGGGGGAAAGCCCTATCTATTGTAGTTCTTCAACATTAACTCTCCTCTCAAAGTCACAATAAAAAAAAATTTACTGAAGTATTAGAAATTAAGATTATAAACTACGTGTTACATCACTTCCTGTATTTGCATATTCTCCCAGATCTCTCAGACAATTTAATCAAAAGCAGCATCCCATATTAATTTCCTTCATTTAAAGTGGAAGGCAATGCCTTTGGTACAGACACTTAAGGAATTTGTTGGTTTGTTTCTTTTTAAGTCTATTTAGGCTTTTATAGTACGTGTCTCACTGTATACCTTTCAGGTGCCTTCCGTGCCTTCCAGACTGCTGTGCTTTCAATCTTTTTCCTCTATTCAGATTATTTCGAAATAGTGTTTAATAAATATTGCAGATTTAGATAAAAACATCCTTAAAAGAAAAACCTTAGAAAACAAATTACTTTCTTCCTTTTCTAGCATCTAATGAGTTCTTCACTAAAATTCAGAATCTCTGCTCTGTAGACACAGATTAAGGTATTCTAAACATATAAAGAATGCATATAATGAGTATATATAAGTTATTTCAATATTTACTCATCTTAATAAAAGCCAGTATCATGAAGAAAGGCAAACAATGACTTGCTATTACCCAGGAAACAGAGAAACTCAGTTGCCTGAGGAGTGCAAACTTAGTAAAACAAAAAAAATACCCACCTAGATTTTAAAGAAATATCACACTAAGAGCGTTTGAGTCCATCACGCACCCCAGGGACACTACATGAAATCATGTTTTCCTTAACCTCTTCTTTTGTTTTCCTGATAATTTAACTAGACCATTATTATAGAATGAACACTTAGCTTTTAGGCTCAGTAGTACACACTAACTGCAACTCATTTAGTGTTTGTTTTAAACAGTATTGATGAACAGAGACAGAAGGGCATTTTGCTGTTAGCACACACACTATGAAAATTCCAAGTAGAACAGCTCATATGGTATGATAAGCCATACCTGTATTACTGTCTGACTGAAAGTCGTTCAGAGACACAGTGAGAGGTTTGTCTTTTCCTTGTTGGTTCTTTTTCTCTTTCTTATTCAGAGACTTTGACTGAGGTGAAGTTTTTTCAACATTTTCATGTTCCTAGAAGAATAAAGTCCCACTGGTATAATTTTCTTGAATACCCAAATATTTTTCCTGAAGCTTTATAAAGGAAAAAAAAACAGTGATAACGTACTAAAAGAGATTTTAGCCTGAACAGTAATATGCAGGGTTGAGATTGGTTTAAAGAGTGCAAGGCATATCAGCAATTAAACATCAGTTCTGTTCTCTGAAGCAGTGCATTGCTCTTCACTAAGCAGCAAGTAAACTATCATCTTATTACTTCCCCAGTCACCTACATCAAATTTTATCCAGAATCTCAAACTGAGGATATATGATAGTCAAATGCAGGAAGGCAGTGCGCTACATAATGCACGTTAGTACTTTCTCTAAAAAACAGAAGTCCACTGTACCTTCTTTTTATTCTGAAAATATGCTTACTGTTTTGGTAGAAGTCAGAGAGCTATTAGTATGCCGCAATGCTCTACCAATTGACCTCACTGCTATTGAAATCAGACAGCCTGGTACATGATAGCCATTTGAACCCGAGTCCCACCTCCCCACACATCTACATTAACCTTCTTGGCAAATTATCAATGTCCCAGTTGTTAAAAACAGTCTTAAATACTAATTAATTAAATATGTTAATTAAGATTAAAAATAATCTTAGATTTTAAATAATCCTAAGAAAAAAAATGTTATATAGAAAGCAAAGATGGAAATGGAGTGCTTTTCTTTCCACAGAAACAAGATGTGTTCAGTGTACTCATGTAATGTATATTTGGAATATATAGTATATATTTTAAATTATTCAAAGGTAATTCTCAAAAAGTCTACAAATAATGCTATGCTACTATGCCTGAAGATTGTTTTCACTTTAAAAAAAGAATTTTTAGTATGTAAGTTAAAAATTTATTCTTGTTTTTCAAGAAATACGGTACTTTCCATCTCGAAAAACTGAAGTACTTGCACAAAAGTGCACATGCAATTTTTATTTCTTTATGATGCATAATTATATTTAAATTTAGATTTACATATTTTCATAACATTTCATTGGCTCCAGATTTATTGCAAATAAGAAGCAGTCTCCTGTTAGAAATAAAAATTTCATCTTTTTCAGAACTATTCTTTGGTGTTCCATAAGAACCACTCAGAAAACAGCATACTGACCAGCTAAGAAAGTGTATACAGCTTATTAGAACTAAAATATTTACACTCAAAACAGAGAAAAGTTGTCATCGAAAAAGCAAACAATTCAACCATTAACTAACAATTTAAGGCTTAAGGAGAAGTCAGTGCTTTAATTCTCTTACTCTTCAAGTGTGCTGAATTTTTTTCTGAGGAAGGTCAGGATCTCCCCTTGTACTTTTAAAAAATTCCAGTGCATTTATAGGCCAGAAAATTGAAAAAGTAAAAAAGTTTTCCACCTTTACGGCTAATTAAAAGAAAAAACAAGCACCCAATATTATTATATATGGTTTCTTTCAAATACAGTATTTCTTTGAACTCTTAAGAATCTAAACAGTGCAAGAACACAATTTATATGAAGAAAATGGTACTTTTAGGATGATTTTAGCTTTATTTTTAAAATTCAAGCCTCAAACTTGTACAGCTTTTACAGTAGGATGAATCTTGAAAATACCTTTTTGTGCTCTTCATATTCCAGTTTGCTTAGCAGCAATGCTTTTTCAAGATCAGCTTCAAACATTTCAGATGTCAGCTGAAGAAACAAAATTAACGTGTTTCATGTGACTAGGTTGTTAAAGAAAAAAGGGCAGACAAACGCACTAAGACCATGCTAAAATTTCAGTTTCCATACAAATATCATTACAATTGCCAAAAAGCTAACTTTCACTGATGTGACGTATAGCATTGACAGCTAATTTACCTTTTTGTACCATAAGTAATAAAATATCTTGCTTCAGAAAACTTTGTGGTGCATGTACGCGTACAATAAGTTGTGCACATTTTTATGTAATACAGTTACCATCTTGATTGCTTTACATGCGATTTCTTTAAAAAAAATTTTATTTTGAGACTGAAACATGAAAACCAGAGGATGCTAAAGGATGAAAATGGTCATTGTAGACCAACAGAAAGTTTAAGCACTCATCCATTGCATAAAAAAGTATTAAGTGCACTTTATTTTTTTTTTTCCTTAAAAGGAGAGCAGAACTAAGAAAACCTGAATTATTTCAAGATATTTTCTCTTTCATGTCTGAGAAGTATATAAGTCTTCTTGGGAGATGCAAATAAAATTTGAAGCTTTCTACGTATAAGCTATTAAGAAAAAAAACTAGGAACAACACAACATGAATGAAGGATGGGATATCTCTTTTTTCTTGTGTTACAGGAAAATAGGAAAGTGCAGGAAAGTCCAGCTCCTGCTGCCCAGAAGGTTGATGGATTGAATTGACAAGACCAGTACCAGCAACAGTTCAATGGAACCAAAATAAAAGATTTATCTGGAGGATATGGATGCTATAGTTGAGGTACATAATAGATAATCTAAGTAGATAAATAGCTAATAACCTATCTTACTGTTTACAACAATGTTATCCAAGATTAAGTTGTTCTGAATTCAAAACTCTGTTCCTTTGAGGTCTACTGTCTTTAAGAAATCACTACAACTCCCTGTATGATCTGTTGCCAAATGGAAGCCTTATGCTTCATCATAACTCTCTCCTTTTCATGCCCTTAAATGAAATACTAATCAGTAAAAATAATTACTTTAGCCATCATTTTGTTGGCCTTTGAATTTCAAATTGAGGTCCTTTTCATTAATTCCAGAATAAACTACAATAGCTGCTAAAGTGAATAAATGACTTAAGTGGTCTTAATACACTTCACTCAAATTGGGCTGGGTGACTTACACTCACTTTCTTGTCTATAGGAACCATGTTCTGAAAAAAACTTGCAAATTGTAGGCATGTGTAAAGCATATGACAAGTTATTTGCCAACATGTGCCTGCATTTGCCTATGTGCCTACAAGCACACACACTCTTCATAATTGTTCAACAGTTCATACTATCAGTCTCGCATAAGAAAAAGCCAAACAATGGCTTCTGGTTTTTACCACAGTAAACCAGCCCATTTTGAGCTATTATTTGAAACACAGCAATATAGTGCTCTCACCATAAATTGCTACAAGATTTCATGCAAACTTTGGGGTGCTGTCATTCCTCGTTTTGCCTTTCATTTGTGATGCAGGCTTAACATCAACTGATTGCACTGGGGCTCACTGGAAAGGTTTTTGTAGTGGGGGCAGTGGGGAAGAGCCAGGGACCCACCACAGCAGCCAAGCTGGAGATACCTCAGAACCCCAAAGGGCTGCAGGCATGGGCAGTGAGCAGGGACCAGCTTCACCAGAGCACTGCTGGTAGAGGGGCCCCCACGAATGGCGTTGTAGACCTTAACATTTGCAAAGCCAGTCACCTCCCACATAGTTTCTGAAGCACGTTCAGTCCTGCTTCTATGCATTGCCTGACTGTCTCAGGATACATAACTATAGGCTCACTACCTATAGTGAGCCTTAAACCTATACAAGAATCTAGAAATCATGGGCTCCTTTGCTTAGGTACTGGGACTGCACAACCAATAGGCAAGCTCTGGAGTACACCTGATAGTCGTAAGAAATTGAGATCCAGGCACAAAGCTCCACACACAAAGTTACAGTGAGCTCTCTCAAAAGCTTTGCTGAAGAAAGACCATGCTATTTACATAATAGCTTCATAGTTAAGACAAATGTTGACAATGCTTTAACAGGAAAAGTGCCAAGCAGTATGGTAGTTTGGAAGGTAAATATGAAAAAGGAACTCCTCATGAACTGGGAAATGTTCCTTGTAGAACTGACCTCTGTGGAAACATGAAGACACTGTTTCTCACATAGTGCTGAGTATCACCATCCCTTGCGGTATACCATTTAAAATTTACCTCTTAATTATCAATTAACTAGGTAATCAATTGGACAAATGGGCAAGGGAAACCATGGAACTGAGAGGCTAGGATTTCACACATTCTGACTTTGAATAATTCAAACTCATGTCTCTCCTCTCAGATAAGCATATGCCAGTTGCAGCTTGAACCTTCCTGCCCATCAGTTTCTCCAACTGAGAGAAGAGAGGCTTTTATTAAAACTTACAATACAATCAGCGTGACTTTATGAAAAAGCACAGGGACAGTAGAACAGTTAAAAGCACTAATCAAGATTTGATGCAACCTTGACTAATGGCATGCTGTCAAACAAACATTTCAAAAAAGTTGTCATAGATGTGGAGTAATGCCATTTTGTTTGGGAATTCTGCTTTCTCAAGTCTGCTGAACCCACTTTGCCCAAAGTCTTTCTTTCCCTTTAACAAAAATCAGACTTTTCATAAGCTTCCAACACGTGTCATCTTCATCTCAAAAGAATACCTTACCTCTTCTTCCTACTACAGGGACCTTCTGTAAGTTTTAACTACCATCTTTTGCTAATTTTAAGAGTGGTGCTATTGTGGACTTCCCAATAGTTTAACTGATTCTTCCTTTTAACATATACCACACCAACATAAGCATGGCTTCTCTCTCTTTTCCTTTACCTTTTTTCTCTGTATCTGCCTTTAATACAACAACTTGTTCTTAAAAAGCTATACATAGACTCTATCAAGTTTATATTCCTAAAGTGGTAGTAGTGATATAATAAGCCAATGCCCGAGAAACAGCTGATAAGGACTCTAACACCCTCCACAAGAGGGTTCATTCTCTGTCAGAATTCAAGATTCAATGGGCTGAGAGGAGCATGACCTTACTGCTGAATGGCTAAGACACTTGACTTGGGTAGGGTAATCCATGCATACACGTATGTACCATGCAACATCGCCCAATAAAAATAGATAGGGATAGACCAGTGCAGATGTAAATCACTCTGCAGTCATGGTTTTGGCACAGTCATGGGAAGGGAAAGAGAAGAGCTTGGAGCATGGGAAAAAGAAAAGCTTAGGGCATGAACATCCCAAATTTTACTTCAAGTCATTCAAGAATTAAACTACACAAAAGCTAGACAAGTGCCTGCCCCACCTCCTCTTGGGTTGTTTAGAGAATACAACTGTATGGGCCATGTTCTGAACAAGTGTGAGGAAAAACTAGCTGTGGGCCTCAGTAATGTATCAGTTCTGAGTCCCTGTGCTCAGATCAACTAGACAGACTATTGCTCAGCAGATTCGCCTTTTCAGACCTAATCCAAAGCATATACTTTTCTTCACTTCTTACTATGCACAAAGCATCAAGTCTCTAATACTTGTACCTTGCGTCTGTAATCAAATTTACCTTAAGATCACAGTCTCAAATCAGAGTTATCAGTGGATTCCTCAAATTATAGTCTTACAGAACATAACAAATAATTTAACTGAAGCGATACACAAACACTAACTCATTACTTCAAAAAAGTAACATTGAATGCACATCCTGAAACAGAACTGTTAACGACAATTGGGCAATGAGATTACAGACAATAAGAACAAGTTATTACTGAAACTGTTGGTGGTAACACGAAATAAAAATAATAAAACATAGCTGTGGATATTGAAGGTTCATGGTTCTTTGTGTTACACTGGCCTTTACTTCCTAATTTTTATTTCAGGGTCACAAGTCCTTTACTTCCTTGCTAGTAGACTACTGCAGAAATCAGTGGGGACTCACAGGCTTTTCGTAATTCTCCTCAAGAGCCTAAAAATGCATACACCATAATTAAACTAAATTCCTCACCATTTTCACTCGTGTCCTTTTTTCCCCTCATATAAGAAAAAACAAGCTAATTCAATGCCTGCCAGTGCTATAATACATGGGTAGCATCTATGAAGAGTGAAATAACAGTTTTAGAAGGAATCTCATTGATTATGCTTATTTTACTGAGAATATCCTAACGAGACATGTCCTCCATGTTATATGAGTTACAGCAAACATTTTGACTGTTGTTCTAAGACAGGAATCACCAGTAGCATTCCACTCATCAGATTCCGATATTCTCATTTTTAAGAGTTTCTGGGTAAAGTTGAAAGTAAGTTTAAAGCAGTTTGGGCAAATTTTTGGCACTTTGAGGTCTAAAATCCAATGCTTTAAACCATTTATGAACCAAAAAACTTCATTGCAACCTCTATGGTTGCCTCAAAACCTATAGCATCAGTCATACCAGTAACTTCAAACAAAGTTTAATTATTTCATTTTTACAAAACACCAACACTCCAATCTAACAGTGATCATGCCAGTGTTAACCATTACACTAAAAGTTCAGTGTAGCAAAAGAAAAGTTAACACAGGGTTTGTTGGAAAAATGTTCACAGTCCACATTGCACCTCCATTGCTTATGCTTAGTCTACTGTGACCACAGAAAGCTCTTCAAAACGTAGCTGTGCTGCAAGCCAGTCTATTCTTCAAGAACTATGACAGAATTTAGCTACTCCTTTTTTTCAAAAAAAGGACAGAGAGGTCTTTGGAACTATATCTTATGTTATAATTACAGTATTTGCTCTGAAGTTATTTTTAAAATAAAAGGATCCTACAGTAACTTCACAGCCTGTATGTCAGAAAGACTGAAATTAATAAGAATTGATTGTTTATAACTGAGTTTACTTTGTCTGACCATTTCTCACCAAGTAATTAGACTATAAAGTTATTTTTTACCTGAAATAATTGCCTCATACCACACAGAATAAAAAAACCTGTAAGTACTGAACAAAGCAAATCTGTACCTTAAAAAGCAATTCTGAAGTTAATTAGCTCTGGATATTTTCAAGAGGATTATTAGGTCATTACTCCACTGCTAGGGCAACCATCTACAAGCTTGCAAAGTTAAGAACTTGGCTATACTCTGTTTAAGGAGACATCTATAACAAAGCAGCACCAACTCACACACAAAATCAGGGACAGTATCCAAATGTCAGTCTTTCATCAACATGGCTTTCTATATTGTGTCTTAATTAGAAAAAGAAGCAGTTCAATACTATCTTTTTTGGTGAGGCATTAAGTTAAAAATTTCTCTGTAAGAGAAAATAGCATCCCAGTAGATGCCAGCATAGAAGTTCAACAGCTTCATGAAACACTTTGTAAATCCAGTTGGTGTCACTTATTAGCAATTTGCCTTGAAAAAGTTTGTGCGAAGTTAAATACTCTGAAGGGCATCTTCAAGCATAACAAGACAGCCCTAACTATTATCCACAGTGAATGGGTGCGTAACAGACAATTATTTAAAAGGAATCCAAGAAAAAAGTGTACTAAAACATTTCTTTAAGCACCATCCAAAAAAATACATTAAAACAAATTCTTTATCTATCTATGCTATTTTGGCCTAAAATAGCTGAAGTACTGCAAACAATTCATAACATTCATATAATTTAAAACACCATACAAGAAAATCACTATATATTCTTCAGTATAAAAAAGGACAATTTTAAATGCTGAATTCAAGTCAAAACCCAAAAAGGCTAGTTTTAACTGTAAGTACTCTTCCTAACTGACATCACAAGGACAGCAAACTATTGTATTTGTTCAAGGTGACGATTATTTTACTGTTTTGGGTTAAATGCATTTTGCTGTGTCATTTCTCTTTGTGGTAGCTTTGGAAAGAAGAAACACAGTGAAAGCATTATATTGGCCTTCATACATGCACAGTCAGTCTTTGCTTTATCTCTACTGTATTGTTCAAGCATTAATGAATCCCACTAACAATATTATTATAAAATAGATGTTCTAACATTAAAATACAGAGGTTCTTGCACTGATAGAACTATCCTAGAGTGCTAAAGCGTTCAAGTATTCTTTGTTACCTACAAAGGATGTAGTTATTTCATGCCTAACAGAACTTACCAAGCCTAGTTTACTATGGATCCACACCGTGTATCCGTATACTGCTCCACCGAAACATCCACAGCTTTGCTCCCACCACAACATTTCACCATCCTTCCATGGCAGTACGCCTACTTTTTGTCCAAATAATATAAATTCCTCTTACTATACTCCACAGTCCAGCTATGATGCGTGCAAAGAGCAGCATGTGCTGGCTCTAAACTATCTCTGACAGAAGAAGTGGCCTGAATTTCCACTGAAACCTTTCCTTCTATGTGGCAGTATTTCCTTTCTTCCCCTCCAGCCATTTCTCTTTACCCATGAGACTTAACTTCATGGAGTAATGTATTTCAGGAAAGCCAAAGACACCTAAATACAGTAAGTTGTACCTGCTCATCTCTTTGTCTCCACTCCTGCCAGTTTTCTTCCTGAGAGTCCTTCTGCATTGCAGTATGCAGTTTTTGTTCATGCTGAGACAGACAGCCTCTATGCGAGGATTTCTGAGGAATCTTTTTAAAAGCAAGGTTTCTGAGCTGAAAAACAGTTATTTTAACATTAATCAAAATGTTGACAAGTATACAGAAACAGTCTTAATGGACTAACAAAGACATTCAGACACATGTGCAAACAGACATGCATGTGCTTTACCTTACTGTATAGTTTGGGATACATTTTTTGTTTAGTCATTTATGGTACACCCCATATTGTAAAACTATGGGAAACTTTGGATCAGAAACACCACAGCCACATAACGTAAACCAATGAAAAAGTAAACATGTTTTTCCAGATGAAAATACTTTCAATAAATATATTGAAAGGAATAACTGTGTCCAACAGATTTCATGTTGGATTGGGTATTATGGTCTGCTCACATCCGACCCAAATTAAATATAATGCCAAAGAAAAGGTATTATACACAGATTTGACATTGGCAAACAGAGGAACTAGAGGTTCAGATAGAAAAGAACAATGTATACAATCCTTACAGTTTAACAACAATCTAAAGTTAGTCCCACTTTAAGAACCTGCAATAAGAATTATTTTGATCTCTGCACCATATGGATACAACAGTGCCATCCTAAATATACCTTACATAATTGTAAGATTTGATAGATAAGAAATAACCTGCAAATCTGGCAACTCAAAGACATTCACTGTCAAGCTCAAACATGAATTGACACTCTGGTCCTTACTCGGAGTGAAAATAAAGGCACCAATACAATCTACTAACATAAAGGCTCCTGGAAGGGAGAAAGAAGCTATTATCAGATGAAAGAGGAAACAAAGAACAATAACAGTATTCTCCTTAATGTGTGTTTATCGCATGTCATCAAGTGTCTTAAAGTGGCAGCTCACCTTAGCTTAAAGTTACTTAAAAACAGACAATAATCCAGATACTTCAGAATTGTTTTCCTTCCCCTCCAAACAGTCCCTTGCCATACTGCCTTATGCTTTGCTACTGTCTCTCTTGCTGCCTGCACCAGCACTACAACCCCTGCTTCCATCTTCAGATTACAGTGCTGGCAAGATCACTGGTGCAAGCCATTCTGATTTATAATTTCAGTGGAGTATAGCCATTGAAATAGTACATGCTGGGGTGAAGAAAATCAGTCAGCCCTTACTTGCCTCTCTGCAATCACAAGAATAAGTATCATTTCCACGCAAACGAATTTCTGTAGATATATGCAGTGCATATGCATACACACTATTATTTTTGATGGTGTTAAAAGTTTTGATGGCGCTAAGGAAGGCATAAAGAAGCACCAAAGTATGCTTATTGAAAAAAATCTTCAATATAAAAAGAACAGCAACAAAGCTGAAAAAAACCCCAACTTTACTTAGCATAACTGCAAATACTAAAGTGTCAAAGATTTTAAGTTTCATAGATACTAAAAGAAAAGATGATGGGTTTGGGGATTTTGGTTTTTTACATACTAAATTTGGTAAGAGATGTGTTCAGTTTCAGGCAGAAACTGCCTGAACAGTTCCAGAAACTGGAACAATTCTTTCAGTCTCACTTCCTAATTTCCTAATTTTCCTAATTATGAATCATAATGTCAGAAAGTCACCACTGTTCTTCATTCCACCCCCTGATTCACAGAAAAAAAAAAATAATAGGGCTTTGGATTTAATAGATTAAGGGGCTGGAGTGATGGATAAATCTGAAAATTACAACTTAGGAAAGCAGATTTTAAAGTTCTTCAAATAGAGTAGGTAGGTCTAACTATCTCCTAAAAAGAAAAAGGAACTTTGAAAGCACCTTTGAACATGCTGGCTTCCAAGCAGGCAACTAGAACTGACTACCTCCAAGCCTCTGAAAACAAGTTGTTTCCTATCAATCACTTTTTAGAAAGGTCATGCCCTTCATCAGAAATTAATTATTCAAGTGGCACTGTCAAAAAAGTAAAACCTAGCAATTTATTCTCATTTAAAATTTTCAACTTGTCAACTTGTATAGTAGGGAGTATCCTAATTTTATATAAAGAATTCTTAATAAAGCAAATAAAGAAAAGGCAGTCTCTGTGACTAAGTAGCATTTGCTTCATAAAAAAAAACAGAACAATGATTTGCCAGAGACAGCAAAAATTATTTATTAGATAACAACCTTACTCACTACTGAAAATACAATCCCTTTACCTCATTGGCCTCAGTTTGCTGCTGTTCTTTCTTTTTTCTCCTTTTCTGTCTCTTTTTCTCATTTGTACATGATCTTCCCCCTGAAGCCTGAGATTTACTGGCACCTCGGCTGTTTCTTCCTTTTCCAGGCTCCAAGTCGGTATCACTTTCGACTTGTAGTAAAGCAAAACGAGATGCAGTGGTAGGAACTGAACTGATTAGACCAGATGCCATTGCCACATGCGATACTCTACTGAGCTGGCTCCTTTTTAGTTATTAGGTTTCCTAGGAAAGTAGTACAGAAATAAGAATGAAAACAGTGTTTATTGAAACCATCAATAATTCATATCTGTTAGCTGCAGGATTGCTATTAAAAAGCCCCAAAACTCAGTATTATTTCTTTATATTTTTACTAAGTTGTATTATCTTAAGTATTCTAATAAAAACTACAAAAGGAAATAATAGTCTATAAAACAGCAGTTATTTTTAGGCTAATATTTTTGTTCCTGAGAGATTATGTTTGATGGAAAAAACGAAGTAGAAGGCTCTGAAAGAAGTCGGCCTTCATGATCTACTGGGAAAAAAAGAAGAAAAAAAAATATGGAAATAGTGTAGTGCTCCAAAACTGTTTCAGATGCCATCTCTGGAGCCTGACAAACATACGAGTTGAGAAAGAAAGCAAGTCGATATTAGGCATATGCAGGCTCTAGTTTTGGGTAAGCAGCCTTACTCCTTATTTTACAAGCAGTATCATTTTGTTCCCAAGCCACTGGAGATTCAATAAGCAGTTTTCTCCACAGGAAGGCGAGTCCAGCTTTGTGGCTGGTACTGTTCTCAAACATTAGGCTCACCTCTTCCTACAGCACAACACAGAGGATGTGTTGGGGTGAGGCAAAACTGGGAAGGACACTTAGGCCTTCCATTGCCCCGTGTAGCTATAACCAATGTGTATATCCCCATGACACCATTCCAAAGGACAAATCATGTACCCAGTGTAAAAGTTAAATTTTTGGCATAAGAATATTTGGCTAATTGCAATTTTTCCATGCAAAGTTTAGTGAGGTAGGAGAAGGTGAAAGTGATGTTATTTCATCAGTGATTATACATTCCATAGAAAACAGCTAGCTATGTTAATGTACTACAATAGATAGTGTAGTGAAATACTTCTTAAAAGCACTGCTTGAAAGGAATCCTTACAGTCTGGCAACTATGAACAGAAGTTGAATGTCTGCTTAGATGGTCTACAAATGTGTTGCTTGTTAATTACTATTACAGAAGAACATGAAAATCTACAGAAATTTCAAGAGATTGGTTTTTTTATCACTAGATTTCACACTTTCTCAAGGACAAAATTGTGTAGTGCTCTAAAGAGGCTCGGACCTATCAACATGAAACAATGCTATGTTACCAGTGTTGCAGTAAATGGTCACCATTGTGACCATTACCCCAGAATATTATTAAAAAGGAGTATTACGTTTTAGTTCTCAGAGGTGAAAGAGAATGAACAAGTAAGCTAATACTATCCTTATTCAAGTTTACCGAAGACAAAGGTTACAGTGAATAGCATTCTTCTCATACAAAAGTTACCCTACTCTATTTCTCTCAAAAACAGAAAATGAAGCATATCATATGAAGCTGGTTGTATCCTAAGAATAAAACAAACTTGACATCAAATTGTGAATCTACCTGATGCTGATGTTCAGACTCTCTGATCAGACCACAGCTTAAAAAAACCACATCAGTCACATCTAAAACCCCGTAATTAGTACTTTTTACTCTTTAAATGATTAAATAACAGGGTAAGTTAGAATTTTCCTGGGTTTGTGTGTGTGTTGTTAAATGCATTTTAATACTCGATAACTATCATTACCCTGCTTAGGAGCTTAGTTACAGCAGAGAGATGCTCTGATCTTACTACTTGAACATGCAGCAAGTTGAAACCTGAAACTCAGAGAAAAGATTAAATATGTATCTTCACAGAAAAACATCACCAAAGATTAAGTGCTCAGTCACACTGTAGCATGAACTTACAATACTTAATGGTGCTCTTGGCGCTACACCAGACCACAACAGTCTAAACACTGGAAGTTTGTAAACTCTCTACTGTATTTGGCTTAAAAAAATATTAGTGCACTACAGGATGACTCTAGTCAATCAAAGGCTTGGCATTTCTAGTCTCTCTCTATTTACTGTGATATATTTGGGTTTTCATATAAATAAATGAACAGCACAACACAGTATTCATTAAGTTGTCACTTGCTAATGGTACCAAATACTTCATTTTGCCTATACAATTTGAAAACTTTTCGTATTTTCAAGCTGCAGTGATAAGTTTTATTTCCAAAGGATCTAGCTGTTAAGAGAAAACATCACCAAGATGCAGTTATTAGTCACTCTAGAACAAGAGATAAAGAAAGATAAAAACAGGCTGGAGTCAGTTAGCCATAGCAGCTGAAGCTCTGCATCACTATGAAATAAGGCTAAAAACTCCTCTCTCTCTTTTCAACAAATACAACAAAAATACAACATGTGTACTTTTGCTGTTTGACTGTATCTGGCATGCAATAAAGTGCCCTGCTGACAAGCATATTAAGCAAGTACAACTCACAGAAATCTGCTGTTATGATTCACTGAAATACTTCAGTAACAACATTAAATTAATTTATGGAAGTTTATTCCTGAATTGCATTTGTTTCCACAGAACAGAAAAAAAAAAGGATAGTAGTGAGCTTGTAGAGGAAACTGCAAATACATAAGATTGTAGATTATTTTTCATGTAAGTCCAGCAGAGCTGTTAGCATTGCTAACTCAGTTAGTAGGATATTTCAATACAGCTATTCGTATTACGGTAGGATCTAATCATCCCACTTCTGCAACACTTAAAGATGGATCCAGTGACTGACTGGGGCCTGCCACCATGCCATCCCTCACATTTTAATACCGCACCTACAATTCTGATAGCCAAGTTTTACCAAATAATATTTGGGGTCAGCACTGGGACCAGTGCTGTTTAACATCTTTGTTGGTGACATGGACAGTGGGACTGAGTGCACCCTCAGCAAGCTTGCTGACAACACCAAGCTGGTGGCACGGTCAACACGCTGGAGGGAAGGGATGCCATCCAGAGGGACCTGGACAGGCTTGAGAGGTGGGCCTGTGCAAACCTCATGAAGTTCAACCAGGCCAAGTGCAAGGTCCTGCAGCCAGGTCACAGCAATCCTAAGCACAAATACAGGCCGGGTGGAGAATGGATTGAGAACAGTCCTGAGAAGCATGTGGTAGTGTTGGTTCATGAGAAGCTCAACACGAACCGGCAACATGCACTCACAACCCGGAAAGCCAACTGCATCCTGGGCTGCATCAAAAGCAGCTCGAGTGAGGTGATTCCGCCCCTTTACTCCACTCTGGTGAGACACCACCCGAGTCCAGCTCTGGAGCCTACAACATAAGAAGGACATGGACCTGTTGGAGAGAGTCCAGAAGAGGGCCACGAAGGTGATCAGGGGCCTGGAGCTTCTCTCCTATGAATACAGGCTGAGACAGTTGGGGTTGTTCAGCCTGGAGAAAAGAAGGCTCTGGGGAGACCTTAGAGCAGCCTTCCAGTACTTAAAGGGGGCTTACAGGAAAGATGGGAAGGACTCTGGTATCAGTAAGAAATTCTTTACTGTGAGGGTGGTAAGGCACTGGCACAGGTTGCCCAGGGAAGTTGTGGATGCCCCATCCCTGGAGGTGTTCAAGGCCAGGCTGGATGGGGCTTTGAGCAGCCTGGTCTAGTGGGAGGTGTCCCTGCCCATGGCAGGGGGGTTGGAACTGGATGATCTTTAAGGTCCCTTCCAACTCTATCCATTCATTATTCATTTCAGTCCCAAGATTTGACCCCCCTCCCCAAAAGAAACCAATGTACTAGTCTCAAAAGCTTTCAGCTAAGCATAGATGTTTGCCACTCCTTTTAAAAGATTTTTTTCCCCCCTTTAACAGAGAATTATAGTTTCTGTTGTTCTTTATTATTATAGGTATGAGCAGTCCTATAAAATTAAAGCATGGACATTCTTGAGTTTGAGGCTGTGCTCAAAGAGGCTTTTTGACCACACAAAAAAAGCATTCAAATACCACAGGGCATTTTGTAATTCCGCAGATCAAACTAGGTTCTGAAAAATCATCTCAACCTTTCCAGTGGTTTCAAGAGTTTGGCAGTCTGAGAAATGTTATGTATTCCTAACAGTCAGTTGGCCAAAGCCTACCTAAATGCAAGACAATTCCTTTCCTTATAATATGGAGTACAACAAAAAATCTTCAAGAGTTGTAAAAGGAAACAAAGTGTGCTTGTGGCATCTACATGCCTGATTTATCTCAAGTGAGACTGCAAGTTAAAAAAAAGCCCAACAAACGAACATCAGTACTTGGAGTTGTTTCCATGTGTGCCCTGCATTAGCGCTAGTCATATGCTTCTGAGAAGACTTTCTCTAATGTACCAAGAAAGTTTTAATCCTCCATTTTTAAGTTAATGAAAAGATCACTGGTAATAGATTTCAAAGTCGCAACATCACTATGGCACCAATACACAGGTGGCACCAATAAACAACACAGTCTCAAAACTTTCTGCTTTGCAAATCACTAGCAGACTATTAGTTTAACTGTCTGCAGTCTGTATCAAACTATAAAGCTTGTGAGAAGTGTTACTACAAACAGAATAACCTATTATTCAGATTGACATATCAACAACATAAGACAAGCACAATACACCATATAATTTCAAAGCAACATAAAAGTATTTGTTATGGCTAGCAAGTAGTAATTTCTTTGGGTGCTCTACTCATTCCTAGCTCATACTCTTCTATAAATCATGTCATAATAATCATCATATAAAACATCAATAGATTATACCAAGTTGTTCCCATTTATGAAACACGTAATGTATTACTCAACCGATACAGTGATCTGTATGAACAAAGTGCGTACTCTACCTTAAGTTATTGGTAAACAAGGAAACATATTTAGAAAGTTAAATTGTGACACATTTGAAAAGAAAAGATACCTTTTTAACATCAGTTCCTTGAAGTGTATTAAGCATACTCAGACATGTAAGATCCAACAATGCCCTGAAAAGCTTCAGGCTCATTTTAGACATGATGTAACACAGATTGCAGTAATAAAATTTACCCACACGTTGGAGATGAAATAGCCTTTGAAATACTTAAGTTTCAAAAGCTCTACTGTAAACTGTCCAATACATATCCTAAGAAGAGTTTAGCACACATCCACAAAGTTATTTTGTTTGAGCATCAGCAGCTTCCTGGCCTGTGTGCACCTTTGCACAGGTGCATGAATTACCATTTAACTGGCAAGTGTTCAGGTACCTCCAAGAAGCAAGCAATTTAGGAACCTCTAGTCTGATGCCAGTAGTACACCTTTAAGCATCTGTGAAATAACCGCATAGTAAAGCCTCACATTTAAAGCCATATCCAGGAAAACACGTGGAAGAGCCCAAAAATATAACCAATTTCCTACTTAACCACTGTCATTGTCAAATGAACCACTAATAAAAATGCAGATTGTAGGAAACTTTGAAAATAGGGTATTGTCATGCTAAAGCTTCCTCCCACATGAAATCTACTTGTTTCTACCACTAACATACATATTTATTATAATCTACAATCAATATACGTTCTTAGCAAACACCGGAAGTATTGACCAATTTCAGTACTTGCTTATAAAACTGAGATAACACTAAAATAGACATCTGAAAATGAAGGAACGTGTCCATTCTCTACTGACACTGATCAACCTTCACACCTTCTGCACCTTATATAACGACCTTTGCCACTTTATACATTTACCAGAGCAAGCTCAACCTACTTTTCCTTATAGGTCCATTTACAAGAAGTTTTGCACAGGAGGTCCTCCCAGTTGGATAAGCTCTCTCTATTTAAATTGCTTTTGTTTTATGCCATCTGAGCAGAAGCTATAAAGTTGCACTAAGCTGCTCTGACTCCTTAAAATTACTTAGTCATCATCTTGCCAGTGAGTTTCAAAAGTAACTCTACAGCCAAAAAAAAACCCAAATCAAGAACTGGTTCAGAGATCTGCTTGAGAATTGCACCATTGGCATACAGAGCAGCAATAAACCCACGGCAGGTAAAGAGCGTTGCACGGTTTTCAAGGGGAACACGGTGAATTTACTGCTGTGCTTTAGACAAATTAATATTTTTGAGGAAGAACGTTTTTTAAACTCAGGATAAAAACATAAAAGGCAAGTCTGACTTTAGTTTGAGCAGAGGGTGCTGACTGACCATGTAACCTCCCTTGCTTTTCTTCCCCTGATTCCCACCCCCATCCCCTCAAAAAACAAAAACCAAAAAAATTAAAGGAAATTAGTTAAGCTTTAAAGTTAGGAACTTCTATCTAACAAACTTTGACGCTCAGTTTACTGTGTGCGACTACTGCATCAAAGCAAATTTCTGGATATCAATACGTATTAAGTAGCCTTAAACAACTAAATAACCAGTGATCAGTAAACACTTATGTTCCAATGGCGTTTTGGCTTCTAACTACGACCAGCACTTTAGCTGTAGCCGATTTTTTTTTTTTTTAATTAACCCACCTCTCATCAAAACAGACAACCAAAAGCAGCGAGCCGCTGAAGACAGCGAACA
>VYZM01003161.1:331-22946 GCA_013398915.1 Dromas ardeola
GGCCAAGATGTCCCGCTAAATGTGCCTTTCAAACAACATGAACTTACTTCTCTGTTTGCAGTATCAATAGTTGCTTTAAGAGGGGAGATGGAAACTGAAGTGGAGGTCAATTTTAAATAAATATTGGGAAAGAAACAGTAGCAGACAAAGGTAGAATTAATATCGATATTTCAAAGTTTTCAGCAGTTCAGCTGAAGAGGAGAGTCTTTTCTTCTGAATCCATAACATATCAGATGCATAAAGCAAATGTCCAGTATGCACAAGACACCCATGTACAGTTTAACAGCCACAGTATTAAAATGATAAACAGCGTCTCAGCTTTCGAATTATCAAAAAGCTGCATTACTAAGATCAGAAACACTGCCAACGTCAAAAGTACCTAATCAAAACCAGACTCCTTATCTACACTTAACGGAGCAAATTATCAGAAGATTTGAAGGTTTCCTTACTGGTAATGTTTTCAGCTGCCTGGCTTCCTTGTCAGTAGCAGACAGGTTAAAAATTTTTGCTCAGCAGTTGGCTTTTTTTTTTTAAACAAATACTTCAAGTAAACTAGTAAGAGTGAAGAATACGCCAATACTGACTTGCAGCTTCAAGTAGTTGCTCTAGAAATTTACTTTCATTTCAGTAGCTGCACAAACCTTATATTAACTATAATTATATTTGGCTGCGTTAGAAGCCATCCATCAGCTGCCATAGATGGATAACTTCTTACATATATTCTCCAGCATTTGCCTTCCTGCCTATAAAGGCAGGAAGAATTATCACCTACATCTGTAGCTCGTATTGTTCAACCAGACAACATAAAGAAGATTCTTAGACTGCAAAGGCAATACTAAAGCCATATAAACACACATTACATGAGACAGGGTAAAGATCTCCTGGCTCTTCTACTGATTTTGTTTCGAATGCATGAGTGCTCCTATCTGCTACAGATGCCTTTGAAAAAAACATGTTCAACTGTTGTTAGTAAAACTTGAAGCCTTAATGCAGACCTTAAGCTGTTTTCTGTTTTTGTTTTCAGTAATATGTCAGTTATACTTCTTCCCTGAGAAACTGGATGATACAGTGCTGCATGTCAGGGAGACAGCCAGCAGGCAAATTATAACAGGGATCCAAAGTTTGCCAAATGAACCTTAGCAGCAACAAGAGAGTTTTTTTTAATTCTTTTTCTCACTCTGGGATAAGGAAGGCAAATGAGCATGGCTACTCTAAAGGGCGGCAAGAATAGCATTGTGAAAACCAGTAACACTCCAGTAAATAAATAAGTACAACTGAAAAGGACAACTCACTGATAAGAATTTACTACACTTGAATGGTAAGAAAAAGTTTTGATCTTCTGATATCTGTTCTCCTCTGTTCTTCCCCCCCTCCCCCAACCTTGTTTGAAAGTCATCAGGACTGATACCGTAGCCATATATGCAAACAGGGGGACACAAGTTACTCATGAAGATTCTTTTTCCATTCAAGGTGTCTTACAAAAGGATACATGCACAAGTTATCTGCGTTTGTATGCAGTATCACTCCTCACAAGGAGGTTGGATTTTTAAGACATTTGCAAATTGTTACATATGTATGTAGGCATATTTAAAGAAATACTTTAATGCAATAGATTTGTCGCTAGTAACAGCAACAAAACAGTCAAAATAATGTTATTTGGACATGGAATGACTAAAAGTATTTTATACAGCTAGCTTGCATTCTTCCCTTTGTTACTCTGATCAACACTCACTTCCCCCCTCCCCTTTTCGCTTTCCTTGGGTTACTATTACTATTCCGTCACCCAGCCACTGTATATGAAGAAAGTGAAGTAGTGAACTTAGAATGCACCTTCCCATCCCTTTGCCCTCAAATACACTTACTCCTCCTTCTCTCAGCTTTCCCTTCAGCTATCCCCACAGCACTTCTCAAACGGCTTTTTCTTTTGTTAAAACCTCTGCACTCGATTCATGTAACAAGCAACAGGAAATTGGCTGCACGAAACAACAACAAACATCTCTCTAAAGGCCACAGGTCTCTTGCACCTTCATCTATGCTTAAGAAAGAAGCTCAGAAAAGGCTGTTTGTACCCTGGTAAGAACAGTGTTATAATCAGCATATAGAGATATACCATAATGACAAGATGTAGATTCTGTGCCATTATTAAAGATGAGTCAACACAACCTGGTTGCCCCCCTGCCTCCAGTCCCCATCAAGGCTATTTGAATGAGTCTTCCCTTGTTCAGGATTTTATCTCAGACTTATTCACCAGTTTTACATTCATATAACTCCACTGATCCAAAGAAACAGAAGACAGATGATCCCTAAATTGCTAAACTTCTCTCCTTCTCAGGGAGGAAACTGCCATTTTAAAGTAACTACAACAAGTTTTCATCAAGAACAGAAAAAGTTAAGCAGCTGACTATATTTGTCTCCTCTGGGCTGCCAGTGATGCTCCCCCTGACAAATCTGTTGTTTATAGATAATTAGTCACCTGAAAGATACTTTTATAAGTAACCAGTATTTGCTTATCAATAATAGTTTGTTATGTCTAGGGTGAGAACAAACAGATGAAGGAAGGAATATTGTAAACTGAAATACTGTACCCCTATAATGCATAATAAAAGTTCAGAAGACTTCATTTGTAATTAATTACTGCAATAATGGAAGTATAGTAAGTGATAAAGTGATAGTAGGTGGAATGCACAGTAAATATCTTGTTAGTAGTGTATTTTTATATACCACAAACAAGAAACATAAACAAATAACAACACATTCCAAACATGAAGCAAAACTAAGTTCAACACCTGCTCCAAAGAAATGTGTTTTCTAAATGTTGGCATTATGGAAAAACACACACAAACACACACACACACACACACACACACACACAGCAAGTGGAGGGGGGTTGTTAGTTTTCCCACTCACAGACTGATGATGCTACAAACATCCACGTTCAGGAAGACAAATTTACAACCAGAGTGTGAGTAGCAGTACAGATTTATACTCCATTTCACTGGAGACAGCCAGCAGTAGATACATCTGGCCACAAGCTTTTCCGTGAAGAAGCTGCATATGGGTTTGGTACACGTTGATTACTATAGGCATGCATAAGTCAATGCATCAGAAGCCCATTTTTCCTTACAGTTCCATAACTGGGTACTTAAGGGGTACAGCAGCACATTTCAATACAGCCTTTTATCTTGACCTCCTGCTCACAGGTCCCTAGATCCATGCTGAGCTGTTCAACCCCACCATGTAACACAGACCCCAGAATTTCAACTGTGACCACCCTGGAGAGCCTTTACAAGCTAAGCCGACCCTAAGAAGTAGCTTCCCAGCTTCGTCTGAGAGCAACCCAGAACGCATCACATTATTCTGTAAGATGTTCCAAGGATAATTTTATCTATCAAGTGTACAACTTGAGTAACAAAGCCAAACAGTTTTTCAGGCTTCAAATTCCTCTCATTTTGTCTCACTAGGTCTTTAGAGGGAAGACATTCACAAAGTAACTCACTCACCACCAACAGAGGGTGGACATTTACCACTCAGCATATTCCCATAAAAAAGATCTTTGAAAAGACTGTTTCCAGCCCTTCAAATATTACCACAGCTTCTTTTCAAAATCCTCTCCAATTCTCAACAACTTCAATACTTTACCACACTAGCTTTGGTCTCACTAGTGCTTCTTCCCACTCCTGTTTGCATGTTTAGTCTTCAGGGGATGGTGTTCCTTTCTTTAACTACTAGCATGCTCCATTTGAGCTACTTGCTCATCATGATGCCAAAAAATTTCAGAATCATAATTTAAAGAAGTGTTCTTCCATCCAAAAGAATAATTTGCATAGATTTATGTTAGGCTTATTTTCTTCCCCACTTGCCAAAACTGCAAATGGAAGTTATTCAAGTGGGACCCACTTTTGTAGATTGCTCAGTATAACTGAGGTAAACTTGAAAAGTTACATGAAAAAAGCTTTAGAGCTCTAATGAACTACAAGCCTTCTGTCTTCTTCACAGTAAGACCATGCCCACTGTTGAAGATTCAGTTTAGTTTCATGGTTACACCTGCAAACAGTTAGAGTTACTTTTTTTCCCCCAGAACCTCCCTAGCACTAGCTATCAGACCCTCCTTCATGATCATAGAGGAGAAAAGACAGATTTCTTCACATGCTTTTGAACTCCAGTCTTTTGGTAGATCATTTAATACTGACTTACAAGAGTCAGCTGTGTTTTAACACAAAGCATGTTCAGTATTATTGCACAACTAACTCAGAAAAGCATTTGAACTAGTAGCAGAGAAGACCTGGGTAAGACTGTATCAGTGGGGTGTGCATTTTATTCCTGGAAGCAATATATTACATGTTCCTGAGCTACCTGAAGGGAACTATGATTTTTAGAAGAGATCACATAATGGCACTATCCCTGAAATCGTGGCATAATTATATCCTTAGTGGAGATGCATTTTTGTCAACCAATTGTCAATTTTTTTTGTAAAAAGTATACGGAATGTTAAATGTAGAAGAATGGAATAAAACCAAAGTAACTGCAAGGGGAAGTATTTTAGTTATACTAAGTATAAAATTCTTCCTTCATTAATATGGCTGAGAAGGCCCCATGGCAACAAAATTCCCTAGATTACCTGTGATATTTGAGCCATGCCCAAACTAAAAACTTTTTTTTCCTTGCCCTAGCTGTGGAACCACTTTGCTTTCCATACCTACAATGTAAGTCTATATGATGTTTATTATTAAGCACCATAAGCTGAGGCCACAAGTCT
This sequence comes from Dromas ardeola, assembly GCA_013398915.1. Lineage (NCBI taxonomy): Eukaryota > Metazoa > Chordata > Aves > Charadriiformes > Dromadidae > Dromas > Dromas ardeola. The sequence goes on from VYZM01003161.1 coordinate 5,088, forward strand.
GGCTGTTCAGTGGCTTCCAGCTGAAAACTCAACCGACACCGGAGTCCACATCCACATCAAAAGTGTGCTGCTTTGACTGGAACTAACTGGCAGGTATCAGCAGAGTTAATAAAAGCCTGACTGAATCATTGACATAGTTTTCTCCATCTTGATTATGAATGAGACTGTGTGCATACACACACGTATACAAATGTGAATCTATACAGATGCATGTACAAGAACACAAAAACGCTCTGGGCCATACCAAGCTATGAGCCTACATACAGGTTTCACTTCATACATACAAACCATCTGCCAATAGACTTCATATTCTGAATTTTTATGAACTTAATGAGAAGTGACATCTTTGAAGATGTCAAAGCAGAATTCTTTACAGGCAATGTAAAAAGTATGCAATTAATATGCAGATAACAGTTGGCACTAGACAGAAAATACAGAAGTTACAGGAAAATGGAAACTTTTTGGCCTTGTTTTTCCTTTTTCTGTGTTTCTAGTAAGAGATAATTTCTGTATTTTACAGTAATACCACAAGCCACAGGATGATCATAGCTAATTGGTCCATAAACAAATACATAGATTATTCTTTCAGCCTTCTGTAGCTACATCATTCAAACTATGTATTACACCGCCTTATGACAGACAATACTGTTTCAATATATGGATAGTAACGCAATCCAGAAGATCCCACTTTATCCTGACACCTGCAGAAATAAGTGTCTGACAGACAGCAAAGACAACATGACCCATACTCTTCAACAACACTGTCAGGCGACAGCAAGTGTAGATGAGAAGTGTCTTCTGAAATTGAGAACCAAACTCTAGGACTCTGTTTCTTTTTCATGGTCACTTCCCATTTCTCAAGCAGATGGTTATCATACCAGGACTGCGTCATGTCCTTACAAATAACCATCAAAATTCACTAAAAGAAGGAAAATTGTAGTGAACTAAAGAATGGAAACAGCAGCCTGATACTACCAATATTTTAGCCATGCCCTGAAGACCTGTTTGAGATTAATTTCCCATAGACACTCATTAACTCTGTTCTCAGCTCTATTTCATTTCCTGATTGATAATCTATTGTCTGAATTGCAGAAGCACTGAGCAAAAAATATAACACTTACTAAACTGGAACAACAAATTAATTACTGCATGTGAAGAACTCAAACTACACTGAAGTTGGCAAAAAAAGCCTGCAAGTAAATTAACAATTGTCTTAAGAGTAATACACAACAGGTAAATAAGTTTCAAGGTACAGGCCAAGCATTCTCCTAAAGACAGTATGACAAAGAAAAATTTTAAGTTTTTTTCCATAAAAGAGTAAAGAGTCCTTTGCTCAGGCAAAAAAGTAGCAGTGGCTTGCATTCCCATAATTAAAGCATATCATACTGCATACACATGTGGAATACATTAAAGCTGCACAGACAGCCTCCATTTTAGCACCTCATAAATCTGGGACTGTTGACTTTGCAACCTCAGGAATGTGCTTTTAACAATGTGTGTATGCGTATGCATGTTATTTATGTTATCTATAGGGGAAGTATATATGAACTCATGCTCCAGTATAACCATTGTACTTCAAGGCATTTACAAGTGGTGAAGCAATGTGTGATATTTTACACAGAAGCGTTGTTTTAGAGCATTGCAGGGAATTTATATGCATACATGCACACGTATTTCTGTGTATACATGCACACTGGTAGTGTTCTTAATCACAAGCCATTTCATTACACTTAAGATAGCCAGAACTGTATCACAAGTCAAGCTGTAGTTATTAGAAATAACATTTAAGTAGATTTTCAGAATTTCTTGAGTTATCCAGAATATTTTTCATACTGTTAAAATCAGAGATTTCTGGTTTTATCAGATACCTAAGTGACAATTTTATCTTACAGAAACCTGTTTGTTGTTTTCTTAAAAAAAATCCTAGAAATTAAAGTTTACTACTCATCATGAATCACAAGATTTGACTTTATATCATCACTTATCTAATTGTCATTTAGTTCTCAGGCTATTTTTAAAACATCAAATAGTAATAATGAGTGGAACTGGTGACTTCAAGGCACTATGCAAGGTAGTTAAAGGTCAATTTAGATTATAACATAGCTCCATAGTTTACCATGTATATTTTGTATAATGTACATGGATATACATGCACACACACAGTTCATAAGAGTTGTATGCTAGAACTTAAGGCAAGTCCTGAACTTTGTAAAGGAAGTTTTCAGAGACCGAGACAGAGGCGTATCTTTTCACAGGTAGCTTTGAATGACAAATATATAACTCTCTCGCCTCTTGAATTATACTACATAACACCACACTTTAAACAACAAAGCATGGAGTTTAATTTGAAGATCTCAGAACCCATACTTATCTGAACAGAATTGTATTCGGGGCACCCTTTTCACATTTGGTCCCTGTCTCCGGGCTGTAACCCCTGTGGAAGCCAAGGGCTTTGTCCACAAGGTCTTCACCAACACAGTTTTACCTTGTCATATCCTTTGCCCCATTTTTTGTCTCAAAGTAATTAAAAGTAGTCTGCCTCCACAGCATCATTTTTTGTTTATTGTGGTAAGAAACACTAGAAAAGTGCTGAGGCTGTTCATAAATTTATATATAAAATAACTTCTAGAATATAGAAGTAAAGCATAATTTTTCCCTTAATAAGATACCTAAGAAAAATCCATTTGCCCAGCTCATCAAGTGATGTTCTTGCTTTGTACCTTGTAGAACACGTAACAGATTTTCATAAAATGCTGTTTTTCCATAGCTGATGTGCAAGTTCAGATACAGAAAAAGAAATCAAAGCTCCATGTTATCATTTGACATATATTGTTACTACTAATAATCCTAAACTGCAATAATATTTTGCTTTGGAAGAAAATATTTTCTAACATCATTAATCTTTTATATCCTATACTTAAGACTTTTCTCTAACTCAGGAAGAAACATTCTGCTAAGCAGTCTTTACCTAAGATTCATCCAGATGATTCATTAGAAACACAATGCACAGATCCTGAACATCAATGACAAGCCTTACACCAGCTTGACAGGAGCTTGGATGGTACTGAAGGTGAGGTCTATACTTAGCTCCAGCCTGTAGACCATAGATAGACACATCTTAGTTTGTCACTCTATGTTCTCTTTATGGCCACAAGAGAAAAAAAGACTGTATGTTATGGCTCATTTAACAAATATCTCAAATAGGAAAGATAACTCATGCCATGGTATGGGCCTAGTTTTTTTTCCATTGATCCTACAGGGAGTTTTGGGCAACCAGTTGCATTCTAGAAATCTCAAGTGACATAAAAATTCTCTTCTGTGTACTCAAACAGGCGAAATTAGTCAAATTAAGACAAACACAGGTATTTCAGAGCCACGTTCTTTCAATCAGTTAAAAAATAAAATTAGGTGATAAACCAGCAACACTGGCAACACCAGTGGCCATGATTTTGCTGATTTGTGTCCCAGATACCTGGTTACAGCCTGAAAAAAATTTGCCTTGAGTTCAGTATAAACATCATATAGTGCTCATGCTCTCCTTGTCCAAATTCCTCTATGAAGAGTGGCACGCAAGAAGCAAAGGTGGAAAATTATTAGACAGTTGGAAGTTTTACATAGCATCACTGTTAACAGCAACTTAACAAACATTATTTGACTCAAAGGCACGAACTTAAAATTATTTTCAAATTGAAAAAACGCATTCTGAAAGTGCACCAAAAAAATCCACACTTTCCAGAAAAGTATGCAGTCAAGTATGTCAACTCAACTTTACTACTGCATAATCTTTGCAGCAAAAAGAAATGAGTTGCAACATTCATGTCACATAACCTCAAGCTGTATTTCGTCTATACACAAATATTACACAGCTGAAGTCACAGAACTAGTCTCCAAAAATCAAGATCACAGAACAAATCAGTACCTGCAAGAAAAAAGTTATCTTGATTTTTGAAATATTTAGATAATTCTACTACATTATATTGTTACATCATTTAAAGGCTGTACATTAGCATGATACAAATAACTCACTGATGACTTAACTGGTTTTGCAAACACTAGTTTATATCTGATAGAGCCTGCAAACCTGGCCAGTCTAAGCTTTCACTTACGAATGATGGCTGATATATCCATTAAAAATAGTAAAGATGCTTATCTTTCTGTTTTTCTTTTGTTTGGTTGTGGATTTGGCGGGGGGGGCGGTTGTTTGGTTGGGTTTTTTTAAAGCTTTGGGTTCACAAGTTAGAATAAAGTAAGTGGCAGCTTCTGCTAGACACAGCGGTGGTGTTACATCACCAACACAAAGCCATCACACTGCCTGACACTATTCATAACAAGGGGAGTCTGTGCTGAGAGGCCCTAGAGTGAATCTGAGGATTGTGTCAGGCCTGGATTAACCTACACTGACAACTGCATGTAGAAAGCCAGTCAAATGTCTGTTTATACCTGGCTCAACCACAGTCAGATTCTCACTGCTCAGGCGTTCAAGTTAGTTTTTGTAAGTAATTAAACCAGTAAAACCAATATTTTTTATTAACATTAAGAAATATTTAGTTTAGTATTCTTTCTGAAATTGCATACTATAACACTTTGCCTTTAAAATGGCTGAAAAAACAAAGTAAGAAACAGTCTTATGCACATTGCAAAAAAAGCAATTAGATGCTCTACTCACCCCAGATTTCCCGCATATAGGTCATTCTTCATTTTAACTAACTTTAATAAATTATTTGAGGAAATACTATTACTCTTCTGAATAACAATAAATGAAAGTATTATGCTTCAGGGTAGACTATTTTTTTTGTTCTTGATAAATATGCAGCATTAGCAACTACAAAGTCATTACATGTTTTATTGTTTTTGAAAGCTAGGGATTGAATGCAGTCACAAAATGACAGAGGAATCTGTTGGAAACCTTTCAAAGAGCAAAGGTAGTGTCAGATGCCTCTATCCATCATATAACTGATGAGTATGGTATTGTAGCCACTGACCCAGTTGCTAAATTAGTCCTTAGAGTAAAACGCATTTATAATCAGTTAGAATCCAAATTCTATAAGGGGAATTAATTGTCCTTTGGTAAGAAAAGATTGATGTTTTGGCTCTAATTTCTGAAGCCTATTCTCTTTTAATGAGGCTCTTCCTTTTTATATGCATGTTTATGTGATGATTTTCATCCTAGAATAGGATGAATTTCTGAAAGTGCACAAACATTAGCCATCAACAAAACAATATATCACCTAAAGAACAAGACTAGTTGACCTGCTTCCATCTGAGAGCAGAAGAAACTCAGCGGCTTTCTTAAAAGACTAAACACCCAAGAACATCTCTCTCTTTTGACCTGCCTTTTTGCCCATTTCAGATACGCCTCAGCCCAAATGCCAGCGGTTTAGTGACTGCCCAAAGCTAATTCCAAAGCCTCAATATGCCTTTGACTACTAGTAATCTGTGTGGGCAACGTTTCCCACAGCAAGGCTGCAGCTCTGACCCCAGCAAGCCCACAACCAGGACATGTCTGGAGCATGCTGCAGCTCCCACCAGCCTGTTTGCCCAGATTCCCCTTCCTCATGCCCAGGTCTTTCCTCAGTATGATCTGGAAAGCACCTGAGACACGTGTCTGGATGAAGAGCTGAGAAGTGCTCAAAGTCCTGACCCTGGACGCATACAGCATGTAGCTGTGATCACATTGTGCAGGGGATGAGCTTGGAGCAGGATGAATTTCTCCCCCAGCCCAGTTACTGGACTATGAAAGAAGCCTCGTGTACTGGGTCCTGATTTCAGAAGTATTTCTGATTTTTATCCAGCAGGTATTTAACAACACGCATAACCAGTTCTGAAAAAGCCTACTCCAAGCAAAACCTGCAGTTTCTAGCCAAGTCCTCCCTTTGCTAGGCTAGAAAGTCATCTTTCACCTGATGCTTCTCTTGGACTCACAAATACTGAAGACTGTCAGTTTCTACGGTAGCAAGCACTCATTGCTTAGCAGTTGGCAACATCCCTTAGAGCAGGTGAAAAATCTCACCTACCAGCATCTTGCCTGCAGGAATGAGAATGAGCCCAAGACCCCAATACTGAGAGATGCAGGTTCTTCTTCAGAAGAACCTTTTCCCAGCAGAGTATGACATAACCATATTCTGTTATTAAGAGATTTCCAGTATTCCCACACCTGAATCTGCATCTCCTTCACGCATATAGCTTAACTGATTCCTATGTAAAAACCTCTCCGTACAGGAAAAGTGCAGAACTAGGCCAAACCAACACCAGGAACATGCAGATGCAGCAGCTGTATCCAACATAAAAACTGTTTTTAGAAGTCAGTCAGCACCACCCCGCAATCACAGTCTAAATGGTAGTGTCTGAACTCATGAAAGGATATACAACAGTTAATTTGCAGCTTCTCTACTTTCTTTGTAAAATAAGTCCACAACTAATCTCTACTGTGAGGCTTAAAAGCAGTTTATCTCCCACCCACATACTATTTCTTTGATAGCATTTGGTCACACCCTTCACAAAGGTTGTTTGCATTTGATTTATGTAAATCCCAAATTGTTGGCTTTGTTCATATCACCTGCCTGGGGAAGCGTATGAAGTGTTGCATTTAAAAGCTAAATATAGGCATACATTTTCAGTAGCTGATTAGAACAAAAGCAGACCAAAACTACTTTCTTCCGCAATATTCTATAGACACCAAGCGGAATTAAGTCCTCATGTTCTACTACACTTAAGTTACTAAAGTATTAACTAGTAACAACTGGCTTCTGGCCCGACCTTACTGTGATTTCAAGCCAGGTATGCGTACAAAGTAGTTATCTGATTATGTTGAGAACGTAACTAGCTCCATTTATTCCAGTTTTAGGGAGTCACATATTACCCTGGTGTTTTCTTTAGAATATAACGAAAAAACAGTAACTACTATGTACTTTAATATGCTAAGGGACACAATATTTTATATCTACATAAATATATTTTATATTAATACATACACAGTACAGGGCATTATATATAGTGTAATATTTAATATATACTGCAATCTATAGTGTAGATCAAAAAAGAAACAGTTCTGTAGAAAACAGAACTAGTTCCAAACTCTCCAGACTCAGAATTGTTGTTCTTTCAGTGTATGGTGTTCTCAGCCCCTCTATGTATCCCCCTCCCCTTTTCACTCTTTCTCTTGGAAAACTATATTATGGCTGAATTTAAACAGAAATATAGCTTCAGTGAGGAGTTAGATTCTCCAACTGTAAATCTAATTTTGTACCTAGTCGTACAGAGTGAATTTTAGTTTTGCTCTTCATTTGTTTCAAATACTAACATTCAAGTTCCTTTTACCTTTCAAAGGGGCACAAACTCAAAGAGGCTACATCTACATCTTGCAGAGAAGCTCCTGCAGTTGTATGGAATACCACATTGGAAATAAGCAATGCCCTGCAGAAATCTTAAAACTCCAAAGTAGCAAAGGGTAATTCAGAACTTAATGGTCCAAAGAAAACAGCACAACATCGCTGAACAGTCTGAAAGTCAGAAAGGGGTGTGAAGTGTTAAAACAAGTAAGCCCATTCCACTGCAGTATACAACCACCATATAAATCTGGGAATTGATTAGCACCTTGCAAAAAATTTGTGACACATCTTACAGATAACTCGTAAGACCAAAAACTTACAAAGTTGGCAACATACCAAGCAGTTTCCTGTACACAGACACTAAAACCAGAGCAGCTAGCTTTAGTTGTGTCATTCTCTAAAGCAAGGAAGGATCTCTCAAAAGAGATTCAGGCCTGGTTTTACAGCATATTTCAGTTATTGACTAGCCCTCTGGCTCATAACAGGCTGTATCCTTCCTGTAGAAATAACGTACTGGCCACACGCTGCTTAACATTCATCACACTGAAAATGGCATTGAGAAGCTGGTAACATCACAAGCACTGTATTCAGTGATCTTCACGTGGCATCTGACCGGAATCCCTTGGAAGCCTTTCGTTTCAATAGCTTGTGTGACACGCGACCATCACATAGCGCTACTGATACTACCTCTATTAGCAACTTGACTCTGTCCAACTGTGAGGAAGAGCCAGTGGCAGAAGACCAGCATGCTTCAGGTGGATGTATTATCTTTAATACTCAGCTTCCACACAAGTGGCCCATGTTTAGCTATCGAGTTCTTTTGTTAGCATGTGATATTTAAAGTGAAAAAAAACCCCATCATTATATATCATTGAGCCCAACTACAAGACAGTTTTTCACTGTCAAACCACAACTCCAAAAGGCAATTCTGGCAATTTGGACTAGGGCACAATTCACTCACTCAGAACCTAGTTCACCCAAGTGGACATTTGCTCGCTTTTTGATGTGCACCCCAGAGAAAAGCATGATACTGGATTCCTGGACAGTATATTGGAGAAGTTTACACAAGTCTTAAGTAACTGTTTCAAAGGCATCCTGAGTCCCTGCACTTGCACTCTGTTACTCTGCACTTTTTTAGGCATACTTAATGTGGGAAATACTTGCACATGGAGAGTTAAGCACTGTGGTGACTGGAAGTTGTTGATGCATTACTAGATATGCTAAGGCTGCCCTTCTGGATACCAGGAGAGCATTCACTAATAAAATGAAGAATTCATGGAGCAGACTGCAGGTACAGAGATACTGGAACCATTGGCAGGATGAAATTGGCAGCTTTCTTGCCACAGCAGAACTACTCTGAAAAACGTAGATATGCACAAAAATTGCATCATTGGAAATGCCATATTCAGTATGTTTGATTATAGACTGCACATTAACATTAATGCTTTTGGATTCCTACCGAAACAAATCTAAAGCCCCTCTTAACAAGAATAGCCACAATATTCCAGAAGGGAGGTGCTCAGACTGTACGTAAAAAACACAAGGAAGTTAGACTTTTATCCACGCTTAGAAGGGACATGTAATATTAAAGACTGAGCAAGTGCTACAGGTGAGTTTCTATCATGTATCTTATTCATGGAAAAAGATACATAGCTGTGGTAGAATGATATGGAAAGAAATAGCAGCAATTTATCCTTAATGATAAGAAAAGGATATAACATGTCTAAAAATGGATTCATAATAATAAACTTCAACAATAAACTAAGACAGAAATGTTACTGTGATTCCATTTGAATTCACAGAGAATCCTAAATAGAATATCATACACAAAGTCACATTTCAATCAATTCCTGCATGACTCATACTGGGCATTTTAGGGCACTGAGTAATTGGCATAAAGGTAAAAAAAATTTAAATCAAAGGAAAAAACAAAACACACACAAAGCTCTACTTGCCCCTTCCCTCCCCCCAACCCAGGCAAATCCCAGAAGTAAAATAAAACTATTATGTTTAGATTCAAAGCCTCCAATATATCAGGACTTTCTGAACTCATTTGGTGAGGTTCAAAGCACAGGTCAGCTGACAGGCTTCCCTGGTACATTCAGAATAAAGAGCCCCATTAAATAAAAAGAAAGACAGTTCCAAGACTCAGTTCCAACACACATCATTTTGAGTACACATTGTTCCCGAAGCCTAATTGCCTGAAAACAGCCATAGTGTGTTGAGATAGCCGTTGCAGGGCCATGCAGCAACCTCACCATCCTGAGCCACCTCCAAATGCTGCTGTGGCAGCGGAGGGGAGACAAGGACCAGCACGATCAATAATCAATCCTTCACAGGTTGGCAGGATTTTCTGTTGCAGTAATGGGGAGCATTAAAGACTTTTTGCGCTAATGGTCTACCTCTGGGCACATATAAGACAAATTTTTTAACAGCTGGATGATAGCATGATAAGTCAAGTTGTATAATTTATTAAAGGGAAGTAATGCAAATGGAGAGCTCTGAGGAAATACGAGCTCACTACAGTTACCTTGGGGAGTCTGGCAATAGAAATTTATTTCTGTGAGCTTTCCAGAGGGAATTAGGTTTTTCCTTTTATAATCTGATGTGGTGGTTAAGACAGGCTTTGCATAGGGCCTCAGTTCAGCTGCATAGAATCACCCTGTTTTAAGAGCTGGTTAAAAGCAAAATAAAAGAAATGCATTAACTTGGGAATCCAAATGACACAGTATTGATTGTAACATATAGAAACAGCCTTACTACCACACTTGCAGAACTCCCTGAGCTTGGTCCAGAAGAACGACATGGCCATTACCATAGAGGCCATCCCGCAATTAGAAGGGGCAATACTATCAAGAAACTGACGAAAAGGGAGCATCTACACAAAATATGGCACAAACAAACACAATGAAGCACAGTAAAAGTGTTATTACCGTGCCAACCTAACTTGTATCAGCATTTGAAACCACAGATTCTTAGCAATGAATATTTTATAGCATTGCATACGATCACATACTCGCACTGGTTCCTGCACTCACTCACACCTACATACGTAAGCAAGCATTCTGGGATGAGTTTAAACCATTTTTTCCTCTCACAGCTACAGGTCTTCACATACTACTGAAAGTAGTACTAGAAAGTCTACCTAGACACAGCTTAGTATTCTCTTCCAGATAGGGTGAGCTTAGTGAGGATAAGACTATAAGACAAATCTTCAGTTGAACTGAATTCTTCAGCCTCATTTCTGAAAGTTAGCATTTGATACCTGGAATGCAACAAACAAATAGCCGCATTATTCTTCTCTTGATACAAAAGCAATCAGAAAGGTTAAAATCATAACCACATAACCCGAACTAACAACTGCTATCTGAAGAGAACTTCTCTTTTGTCCCTCTTTAGTTATGAAACATTTTTATCCAATTATTCGAAGATATACATAGTATACTAAATCCATTGAGATTGTTTATGTATAGATAGAGTACACTCTGCTTTCCATGCTCACTCCTGCAGAATTTTTTTAATCCTTATTTTTCATACCATTACAAAACCTAAATTAAAGAAAAATAGGGCTGGTTTGTTTTTTTTTTAAGTTTTTTCAGTAACAACAGTGAAAACTGGGAGTGCACAGAATACAACAAAACAAAGTCTCCAATATTCTGTAAAAAGCAAACTTTAAAATAACTGGAGATAGGTATGCCCTGACTGTCCCAACGCTGTCTAGGCCGGCAGACCTTTCTTTTGCAGCCACTGCAATTCCAGTTGTCACCTTTTCTTAAGTTTTAAATCTGAATCCTGGCTCGCTTAGTAGCATATACTAGCTTTTTAGCAATTTGTAAAACAGGCTTTTTAAACTAAGTATTAGGAATTTTTAAGAAATATCACAGTATAGCCCAATTGCAAGTCTGGAAGTTAAAAGAACTTGAAGACTAAGTTGATTATGTCTTTTAGCTTTCATTTTAACATATACTAGGTCAACACATCACGCAGATGAAGAAATTGGGTCTGACAGTAAGAGTGGACAGATTTTGTTCAGTATTTCCATGCCAGTTTGAAATGTTCACTGTGCACACTCCATTTACTCAGGTGTCTGAAACCATAGCAGAGGCACTAGATATGCCCTCCTCACCTTATCAGGTAACTGCTGACATAACACTAGAATAACTTAAAACTGTAGAAAGTAAATGCAATTTCTATATGCATTTTATCTACAAGCCAAAGCCTACAATCCTGTGTCAGTACAAACTGATTCCCACTGAACTGACTGGTAATTGGATAATTCAAAAGCTTAGTTTTAAGAAATTAAGTTAAAAATACATATTTCTCTTGTACAGGCTATTAAAATAAAACAAGTTCCAAGTACAATGATTTTACAGTCACAATACATAGTCTAATAGAAGCTTTACGTTTTTAATACAAGGGGAGAAGAGATTTAGAAATTGTATGTGCTTTTCTGTTTTTACTTATTTAATAACAAATACCAGTGTAATTGATATATTTGGGGGGGAGCTGTCTCAACAATCAAACACAGCATAGTAAAGACACTTAAGTTAACAGCATGTGAGATAAGCCCCTTCTATATTCTTATTGTTTTGTGTGCTTGAAGTATTATTTAATTAGGTGTTTGTTTACCTAATAGGTGATATTGAAGCCATAGATTTTAAAATACCATTCTCTTCCCACTGCTTTCTCCACTCCTGCTACAGCTAAATACAACCATCAAGAATCTTTGTGACATGTCCATGAGCAAATTCAGACATGTAAGCAGTATCTTAAAACCTGATATGCATACATTATGTAAATCTCACTGCTCTCAAACTAAGTACACGGGATAACCCATGGGACTGATAATAGGAAATGGCATCTTTCATTGCTAGGTTGTCAAAGTTTGAGACTTCTGAGTTACCAGCAACTAAGTTGTTACTGCCTGCTGAAAATTGCGTTGCTTGGTGGTGTTTGTCCAGCCTCCACTGGGCAAATGCTCCTGTAGCAAGACCACCCACAACAGTTGGCACTTAATATGCACAGATTTCATTACAGCCAGCACAAAGGGTCAAAAGCTACACTTCTCTGCTCTCTCTCATTCTGAAGATTATTTTTCTTATGTCAGGGTTAGGTTATAATTCAAAATATGGTAAGTTATACCATAGCTCCCTATAGACTATCTGCTCTCTGAATAAATCATAGAACTGCAATGAACATCCAGGGTTCTCAATCTGCGCAATTTAAGAACCAAATTAATTCATTATATTCAAAGAGACTCAAATAGTACTTCCATGTGAAAAGTTAGAAAATAAAAATCAAAAAGCAAAGTTTCGTATCTTAGTTTCACTGCTAAAATTATAACTCATTTATCAAGTGTTGCTTAATTTCAGAGAGTTATTCTCACCTGCATTTTTAAGCATCAATAACTGAAACCCTCAGCAGCTCCATTTGTTAGCTACTGGTTTTGTTCATTCTGTACTGGTTTTTTACCCGTTTAATCACGAAGAGGTTGAAAAGAAAAACTACCACGTGCCCTGAGTTTTGAAGCAATATATATTTGTTTCCCAGTTAGGAACAGGCAATTATTTAACTTGCAATATTAATTTTTTTTTTTTACCTCAGGCTTACATGCTGAAAACTGAATTAACTTGCTAGTGTTTACACTCAGCCTTTATTTAAATACACTGTCATGCTGCTTTCTACACCTACTAGCACTAGATCATTTTACGCAACTTCAATTATACATTATGGGTGGGCACACAGGATTAAACTGATTTTTTTGGTGGGCAGTTCTCCCAGTGTGTTAATTTAAAAGATTAGAATATGAAATGAGAGGTCTATTCTACCCCCTTCAAAAATCAAGCTTGAAAAATGTCCATTGCATTTTTTTATTGTGTGAGGGCAAACCACTTTTTTTTTATACAGGTTTTTGATGCATGGCCTAACGCAGGCCTCAGCAGAAAGATAGCAAATCTTAGAATTTATTATTGTCAATAGTCTGCATGACCTTTACTTTAACTGCATCCTGGCTGTCAGTAATAATCCAAGGCTGCACTTTCAATGACAGAATGAGAGATTTTGCATATTGAGTCTCCAGGTCTCCTTGAAAGTGTTCAGAAATCACAGTCATTTATTCCTATTGGCAGGGCAAGGTCCATTATGAAAGCTCATTCGTCTTTACTTGAAGATGAAGAGTGGAGAAACTCCATTTTTGCTCTGAATCAAGTACTAACTACTGTAGTTTTCTCAAATAAATCAACAAGGAGGCTTCCAGGTCCAGGGTCTGAAATCTTTTCTCATTCAGGGCACCTGTTCTCTAATGGTTCCCTTCACCTTTGCAACGTACAATTTTGGTAGTAGATAAAATAGCACTTTAACACAAAGCCGGGGATTTTACATTCTAACCTTTCTTCATTTGTGGTTTGTTTTACCTGACAGGTTAGAGAGCTTGCAAGTTCAGAAAGAATCTAGCAAGGACAGAATTGCAAGGGCAATAATAATAAATAATAGGCTTGTACTGGCCTCCTCTCCCTTGAGATGTTTTTAAAGCCCAAAAATTACTTAAGCTATGTAAGACATGATATGTGTAGCTGTGTAATAAAACATACTCAAAAGTAAAACATACTCTCAGGCTAGGTGCAGATCAACCCCAGGTAGCTCTTTACTGCTTGAGGTGGTTGGATGAGTCAAAGCCAGCCTGGAAGTTACAGAGCTGTACTGGCATGACACACATGAGCTCATATGTTCCTCCTGTGTAGACAGACCTATACAAGTAAGCAAATACCATGCACTTTTTAAGGAGAGACTGTGGGACACGAAGAGAGAAGGAAATGATTCTGTGAAATAGAGGGTTTTCCTACAGCATCTGTAATAAAAACTGCATTTGAATCTCATTTCTTCAATCTCTCCCCAGGCTTTTTATTTCTGGCATCACATAGGAGACCATTCCTGACCTCTATGGGAGCCCTTTTCAGATCCACGAAGAGGAAAGTCAGGGCAGGGGAAGGAAATGATTCACCCTCTGAGACAACAGCAGCATCCTAAGAAGAGCACCTCGATCTAAGGTCCTGCAAAGGCAGATAGCTCTTCTCCTGCAGAGTGACTTACTGAAGCCCACGGGGTTCTGCAGAGACTCAGCAATCTGTAACACATGGCAAATTGTGAGACGCAGGACTAAGCTTGAGTTAATTTTTCCAGCAGGGTAAATAAAAAATACCACCAACTTTCCTCCTTTTAATCCCCATTTTATGGCAATTCTTCACAAGATAAATTGCAAAGGAAACAGCAGGCACAGGAAGCTCTAGTTGCCTGGGTCTATCACAAACCGACTTCTGGTGAGGTTGAACAACCTTTTTTCCAAAAAAGTTTACTCACTAAAACTGTACTTTCAGGTCAACTGATACTATTCACAAATTCATTTAGCTGATCACTCCAGTGAGCATGCATCCATCTATGTAAAGTGGAACACTGTCAACAGGAGACAGCCAGCAAGTCCTACAGGCACAGCAAGAGTTTTCCTTCATTCTCTAGTTAAAATGCAGGACCCCATGAGGTATTTGTTCGGTTTACCATTCTGAGCCTGGATACAGAGCCTGCAGGACAAGATTGAGCCAATTTCATGTACAGAACACATCCCGAATACTCCGTAAGAAAGACGACTACGACCCTGATACACCTCCCATTCTACCCTCTACAAATTGGGCTGCAATTAGGACAGCTGAATTCCTTAAAACAATCATTTCCCCCACACACACCTTCATGCCCTAACATTATTTTAAAGTATCTAGTTTGCATCATAGGGTTGGGAATTACTATCACAATAAGCAAGAGCTGCAATCTTGCATGCCTTAGCTATTTTGCTCTCTAACGAGCCACAAAACCTTTAAGAATAAGAAAAATCTATCTGATTCTGACTGGGCCATATAACTGCCGGCAGAACTCCTTCTGTCCTTCCACACCTTCCTCCACCTTCTTTGACTAGAATCTTCTTGAAAGTCAAACAAATCTGTCTCACTGCCAATGCTCCTATATAAGTCTTCACATCGGACGCACTCCAAGCTATAGCATCCAGCATACGGATTGTGGGCTGAGGAACCATCCAACTTCCACAGCATACTTTCTACTGGCTTATAGGCACTATTCACATATCCTCAAACTAGTACTAAGTTTAATTCATAACTGCTATGTCTTCTGACTACATACAAAGTAATAAATACATACAAGATGATGGGTGAAATAGGAAGAGAGGGTTTAAGCTCCCTGATGACGGATAGGAAGTTTCTAGTTCCCATAATTATGAGGTAAGCCTCAGAAACAAGACAGAAAAAATACAAGGCCCTGGCATCTGCCAGAGCTCGATGACACCCTGAGCTCCTCTGAGAAATCCAAGTAATTCTGTGATGCCAAGAACACCACTGCAGCATACCATCTGTATAACAGGTCCAAACAGCTTCCTCCATTCAGTAAGTGACCAATTAGCCACCGATTCTTCAGAGAATCAAGCCTATTAGCGTTCACTACTATGTTATGGTGGTCTAGCAGGATCTAGGCATAACAAATGAAAACAAATGAACACCCTTACACCACTGTATGCTCCCAAAGTCTTTTAGTCATTGGTATGATTTACGCCACCCATGCACCTACATGCAGAGCACAGAGAAACACAAGATTTTATAAAGCCCTGTAAAAGTCCTCAATTCTTTTCTTTTTACTATCGGATATGACAGGATTTTAACCAGTTTGGACTCTCACTATTTATACTAGTGTATGTTTTTAGGTTCAGCAAGCACACCAGGGGTAGTTTACAGTGTAAAAACTCCTTTTATTCCAAGCCACTTCTCCCCTTTTTCCACATGGCCTGAATGATGGGATACATTCATTCCATAACAGACCATTTTTCTACTCTATATGTAGACCCCTCTTATTAATAAAAATATATGATTACACTAGAACATATCATTGGAACGTCAAATTATTTTGTCAGTGACCTGATGAGATCTTCAAGAGGTTCATTGAAGTAAGTTTTTTTCCCCCCCCTCGGTAGCAGTGGGCTGCTGCTCCTCCCCTCCCCACAAGGAGAGAAACATAGTGATACAATGTACAGTATCCGCGGCAGACAATCAACATTTTTTTTTTTTTGGTCAATTGCACAGAGTATTTCAGCACTCGACCGGAAGTTTCCAAAACAAACATACGCATATTGATACTTTCACTCCAACTTCATCCCTTTTGTATTTAAACATACCACATGCCCCCAGAGCTTCCTATTCACATAGGCTACATTCACTTTTAAAGGGTAATGAAGATTCTTAGCCTGTAAAGCCAGCTGCAGCGAAGCACAAAAATGAATAACTCATTTTGCAATCATAACAAGAGGCATCCCAACTATAAACTCTGATGACCGGTTGCAAGACACATTTTTAAATCCCTAGATGGTTTTTAATATTTTCATTGCTAGGTTATGTTAGAAGACAGCTAAAATGCATTAAAACTTACCTTACACCCTCTTGTGAATGATCGTTCTACTTGCTACATAAAGTTAAGAGATCACGAGTGGGAGGAGATGGTGTATGCATCGCAATTTCAGAAAACCCTGACCAGAGTAACTGTATTCCTTGCTTTTGCATCTATTCTGGTAGCGGAATCACACCTACCTATTGATGGCAGCTTGAGGTGCCAGAGGTGAAGCTAATTAAACCGATTAAAATGAAATGTGCTCTAAGAGAGGATAAACAAAACACCAAGTCTCCCCAAGACGCATCCAGTCAAGGAACTGAAAGAAAGAAGTTAGCCTTCAGGTGATTTTTGTTCGGTTTTGTTTCGTTAAATAGTTTTCATAGTAGGATATATGCTTTACAGTAGGATTTTGGTTTAGTTAGGGATTTGTAAGTAGTTTGCGCAGAGGTTCAAGGAAGGGTAGCCACCTCAAAGGGGAAAAGAAGAAATTAAGTGTTAAGCTCTCGAGGGTCTTTCTGACTTTACAGGGCCCTTCCCACCATCTCCAGCGGGCGGGAGATGGGGGCTCAAAAGGAGCTCGGAAGGAATACCACAGCATTCAATTTCAAAACAAAAACAAACCAACCAACCCCCACACACCTTAAACCCGGGCTCAGCCGGCAGGACACTTGCCCGTTGTCCGATGAAGTGCTCGGTGGGTGTCCCCGCCACCGGCTGGAGCCTCTCCTCCCTCCCAGAGCTGCGCGACGCGTCACGAAATGGCGGCGGGGGAGGGGGGGGGCCATTTTCGCGCCTTAGCCAAGGTCTCCGAGGGCGGCTCTGGGAACCACCGTTTCTTAACGAAAGATCAAAGGCCAAAAATCAACACCTCGCCCCACAACAACTTCAAACTGACTTGTGGGATCGTGCTCTTACACACTAGCAATACAGTAAAGCCGAGAACAGCGATACCGGCGGAGACGTGTGGCTGTGGCGACGAGCCACGAGGAGACCAGGCGTTACAGAGCCTCAAACCCGGGCTTGTCTCCGCCGCCAGCCCGCGGGCACGGTCCCCGAGAGACACCCTCGCCAACAAGACACCTGCTTGGAAAAA
>VYZM01003161.1:22979-106598 GCA_013398915.1 Dromas ardeola
ACCCGCTGCTCTTCCCGCTCCCCTCGCCGGGCACAGGAGGTACCTGACAAGGGTCCTGAGATGCGGCTGGGCGGCAGCGGCGACAGGAGAGCGGGCCGGGCGACCACCTCAGCCCCAGGGCGAGCAGCTGGACCCAGCCGACCGGCACGACAGCTCCGCTCGACAAAGGCGAGGGAACAAGGCAAGTCCGAGGTCCCGCCACACGGCGACTCAGAGACAAGGGCGAGAGGCCCAGGACTGGGCTAAAACGGCGGCTGGGGGCGGGCGGGCTCCAGGTGTGGCTAGTCAGGGCTGTTAAGGCCATTAAGAGGTGTTAATGCCCCAGGGCTGGCAGCAGGTGGGACCCAAATTACCCCTAAATGGGCTATTTGTAGTGGAAAATCCCAGCTGAAGGGGATTTTCCTATACAGTCGCCGCCCCGCAGTTCCTGTGAGGGCTGTGGTGGCGTGGCGGCCGCCCTCGGTGAGCTATGGCGGGCAAGGCTGACGCCTGCCTGGTGTTAGCGAAGGGCGAGGGCAAAAAAACATCTGTCGTGTCGGCAAAAGCTGTTGGGGGGAACAAATTGAATCTGGTTTTTTTTGTCTGTGTTAGCGGAATCGTGCGGCTGGAGCGTGGCCTGGCTCCGGGTGGTGCAAATCTGGCTCAAAAAATTGAGAGAGGTGTAAAGGTGTGCCACAGGCCCAGCTGCCAAGGAGAAGCCTAAGCAGTCCTTCGACATAACTTAAAAGCCTGATTTCCTTTTTTAAGTAGGAAAAAGAAGGAATAAAGCCCTGCACAAAGTGTGCAAATGTTTTTCCCTGCGATTTCCAGCCACCACTTAATTTTTCTTATCTTAATTCCTTAAAAGAAAAGTCAGACAACTAAAATTTATAGACTGTACTAATCCTCAGAGTACAGATCCACTCTTTTGAAAGCCATAAATACAGAGTTAAAGAACCACAGGAAATTAGTTCTCTTGAGTTATGTTAATTGCTCCCAACACTCCAGTATCTATCTACACAAGGAAGGAATACAATTTGAAGAAGACATCATAACGTATCATGGTTAAAAAAAAAACCTTATGCCTAACGCTTTTTCTTACGAATTAAAAGGGGTTTGAACCACTTAAGAGGAAGAAAAAAAAAAGAGCATCTCTGAAACATGGGCTGAAAGTATGCACGCAGTAGAAATAACTGATCCGAGTGCTGTGTTATCTGTCACTTTAAATCCCCCTCTGTAGCAGCAGCAGCAGCAGCAGCAGCAATAAGGGAGTGAAACCCATGAAAAGCAGCCACAGAAAAAGGGAGAAAGGAAAGAACACGTTGTGATTACAGTTTGGAATTCAAAAGATTAGAAAAAATACATTTCTGTATTAATAGGGTGGCTTCAAACAACATGAAGATAGTGAGAAAAGTGAACGACATTAGAAGAAAAACATATTGATAAGTGTATTAAAACAGTATAAATCTCACAGTGTGACCAAAAATATAAGCAAGAACAGTGTGAAAATTTAAACTGTAAGAAAGCTGTTTTACGTTAAACGTTTGGTTTTGTCAAATTAACAGTTTATCTGAGGTAAAAAAGAAAAAATGTCCTTAATGTACTGTTCCACTTGACAGCTCCGAATGCTGAAGTTTGATTACTGGCCTTGCACCAGCTGCATCTCAAGTATTTTCTGGTTTATGATGTGCAGTTTGTGTTGATGTACTGCTAGTTGATCCAAAGTTTCTGATGGCTTAAAACAGGCTAAGCACCAGTTAGCCCAATCAATGCGAACTCTGACCTTCCTTGGCTCAATTTCAAATTTTACACTCCTGTGAGTATACCCGCCCTTTGGCTCATGCGCACTGGTGGCTGAAGCAGGACCATGGCTGAGCCTGGAGATCATCACTATACTCTCTCTGGGGAACCACTGCATAGGATACAGTGGGACAGTGCGTAGCCTGTTGGATATGCGTATCAATTTACAAGTAACTCTTTCTAAGAGGTAATCAAAATGCAGATTTTCTAAAGGAAGAAGCTGGTGAATTTCCTGAAGTTCCTATAAAGAAAAAAATTAAAGGGCTATGCAAATCTTCCTGTATCTGAAAATACATGAAGAATCTGATTTATATCACTGAAATATTAATTAATTAATTCTTAATTTCATCTACCCCAAACAAGCACAGCTAGCTTACCTTTTTCTTTTCCATATCAAAAAGAAAAATAGTTTGGAGGTTTGGACCATACACAGGTACTGCCTTGCAATATACATTCAAGGTTAATTTCAAAACTAGCTACTGAGAATTTTCTTAAACAAATCTATATAGAAAACTTTAAAAACATGTAGTTGTTTTTAAGGCTCCGTCAACTTGTCCTGACTACAGGGCCTGCACAGGTCAGCCAACTTGAGTATAATCAGGTGGCTATGGTAGTGTCAGAAATCTATCTCAATTATATTGCATAAAATAAATGATAGTTAGGAATGAAAAAATGTGCAGTCCTGTACAGAGCAGAGCTAAATCCTAAATCTCTGTGCTACTTCCAAGTTTGTATAGCTGTGAGGAATAGAGGACAGTCTGGCATGTCAAGGTTTTCTATATGACTGATAACGTTAAGAGATATTTCCTCATGGTTGGCTACGCGGGAACATTCAGCTTTAAAAGAAAAATATCATCTTTCATTTGCATATTCCTCTAATTCTAAAGTTGAAATAACTTAATGGAATTTCAGTGGTACTTCACATTTGTTATTTGCTGTGCAAAATGCATTTCTGAAGTAGGAAATTACACAAAGGCCTAGGAAGTAGGCTTTTTCTCCCCTAGCAGAAGACTAAAACTTAAATGTTTCTCCTTTTTGAGCACTCTGGCTCTTGCCGCCCTGATTGGCAGTGTGCTCCATGACACTGTGCTCCAGCGTGGGCTGATGAATGGCAGTCCTCATTCCTGATACTAGCCTAGAATTTGCTTGTCCTGATCTGCCAGAATAACCACTGTTGTCCCAGCTGAGCTTCAGGACTCTTGTAACGTAGAGATTACTTACTGGAATAATACTTGAAAGAACCGTGTCCTAAATCAAAATAAGCGGCTGTATACACTGTAGCCTGAAAGACACTCGATTTGGTGTACAGCGTTTTGTGCTCTGTTGCCTGCATTCTCAGTGATATGTTCTTAATTGCCATTCTTAGGTTTGTCTTTTGTTTGTTTCTCTGATGGTTTTCTTTTCAACGGCTTTGTGAAATCAGGCTTTCATTGCTAACATTTTCTTGTTTAAGTTTGGTTAAATATTTCATATTTTAAATATAGCATGTTAATAATTATTTTTCACTTCTGAATTGGAACAAGTGTAGCTAAATGCATTATTCAAGAACAGCATCTGATCTTATTTAATATCATGTAACGCTTTGCTTGTTCTTACTCTTTTTTTCATGTAGATGCAATATAGCATGCTTGCCAAATGTGTACAAGTACCTTTTCTCTCAAACAAGCTGTTCAGAAATGTTATTAGCCTAAATATCTTGTCCTGAATTTTTTAAAGCATGTTTCTTCTGAGTTAATCATATTTTTTTTGAGCATCAGTTATAGTAAGCTATTTCAGAAACGGCTGTGCAATAGGATGTACCATAATATGATAAGGAAAAAGTTAATCTGCTAAGAAAGTTAGTGACCTTTTTTTTTCCTGATTTCTAAGCTGCTCACTGAGTCTGCTTGAATCTCTCTCTCGAATATCTCTAGGGTTTGAGAACCAAATGTTTTCAGGTAGTTGGATGCCTAGGGATTTATGGTTGTGTGGTTTTCCAAGAGTATTTAGGCATATAGAGTAACTCCAGTGACAGTCAGCAAGTATCACACAATTATGTCCTCCTGAAAATCCCACAAGGTGCCTTTTTACTTTCTTGAGAACTAAATTTCTTAGTTTGTCTCGTACAAGTTGTGATCCTGGCAGTAAAGTCATCCTAGACTTTCCCCAGCACAGATCTGAGCAGCCCTGAGAGGTGGTGTGGCAGATGGGTTTGCCTGGAAGTGGCCATGTCCTCCCTCTGGTAGTGAACTAAGTTTCTACTGCTGAAAGGATAAGCTTCGTGCGTACAGAAAACACAAAACTAATTGGTTTTTATTCTCCATCTCCAGCTTCTCAGTGCTGGCTCTGTCCCTTTATTTAAAAACTCTCTCTCACCTTTCTGGCTCACCCAGAGTCGTTTTTTCATTCAGTAGACACTTACTGCTTCATCCTTCAGTCATCGTTGGAGCTGTTGTCACGAGCAATAATTTTTGATACACACCTTGCCTTAGGAGGCATATGCATAAGTTCATACAAGATGCCAAGCTCCTTAGGGCATAGTGACTCTTCTTTTGGCTCCATAAAGATGCTTTTCTTTTTTTCATTTTTCCAAAATACCTCATGGCTATATAAATATGGCTGTCAATACAACACTGAAATTCAGTATTAAGGATGCTATGCTCTGGTAGCATACTGGTAGCATTTTTTGTTTCTGAGTGTCATCAAAGGATCGCGCTCTTGTGAAGAGAAACAACTATGTCAAAAGCTTCTGTAACTACACAGAATATCCCTCCTTTCCTGACCTTTTGTATCAGGCTGAGTCTCTCTGGCAAATGTAAAGCCTACTGTAAATGCAGATCATTTGTTTTCTCTTTGTAAGGATGGGAGCTGTATGTTTGGCTGTGAGGCTGAACGCTGGCCTGAACAAATTGTTCAAGTAAAAAAGATGGGTCTGAATATCATGAGCCTGGAACATCTGTGGCCATGTCCGAAGCTAATTTTTTTAATTACTCGAAATAGCAAGCAGGATGTGCAGCCAGTAACCCTCCTCACCATATCATAATGTTTTATAGGCAATTTTACATTCTGTGGGCGCTTCTTTCCTCTCCGTTGATACTAATTTGGATTGGCTGTGGGATGCGACATATGAATAAGCATGTAAACTAGAGTACATAGTGTGTAAATCTGCTTATAAAACCTTATGATAAAAAAGGCATCTAAATTAACCTTTTTTATCCTGCTTATGTGAATAACCTGTTGGTGGGAAGCGCACCTGGTGACACCAATGATATTTATATAATGAAGTCACGACAACATTTCTGTTTGAATTTTCTCCCAAATAAATGATCAGATAAATAATACAGGGAATGTGTGGGTTCTGGTAAAACAGATTATGTTTTTAAAATAATTCTGAAGTTGTAACTTGCTTGACTTCACAAGCAATCTCACGTGAAACATTAAGTCTTTAAAGCGGGTTTAATCAGGTGTGTAGGTCACATGGCAGAGGCAAAACAGCTAGATGATTTCACTTCTGAGTCTCAGATTTGTGCTGTGTGTATTAGTCACTGGAGTCTGGAACGTTGATTTGATGATTATTTTCCACCATAATATCACTATTCGCTAGTTTTTCCAGTATTTCTCTCTGTAAACTGATTTGGTACAGTGTTTGAAGAAGACAGACACAAAAGAAGTGCAAGCACAGTAAAGCTAAGTTGTTTAAATTTAGAACTGGCTGGGAAATTTTCAATTTTCTTTCATTAGAAAAATGTTGGTTTGTAGAAAACAAAAATTATTCATTCAATTCAAGCAATTGCCTACTAAGGAAGGAACTGGAAAGGGTTTACAAGCTATTAAAATACCAAACATTTTAAAATAAAAGGGTTGCTTGCAGGTCAAGTCCTCTTTTAGTATTTTTAATTAAAACACAGTAAAACTATAATTAAAGAAATAAAAGGAAAGAGTTTAAAAAAGACTTCTAAAATCGCACAAACTTAGTTTGATCTGATGAAAAACATGAAATTCTAAATAAAAAATGGGGTATCAACTTCTCTTACCCGTACTAAGTATGAAGAAATACAGGTATCAAGAAAAGTGTCACACGATGGAAGAATGGGTGTCTTGCATCCATCGCTTCTAAAAGATTCTGATGGTGATTATAAACTGGAGCAAACGGAGTGGTTGACCTGGGTCCGACTCCAGCTCTGCGTTGACCTTTGTATTCGACTGTCTCTTTCCATTTACTGCACAGGGAATGTTTTGCTCAGGTGTCTATAGTTCTGTATTCTGAGCACCCAGTTGATTTCCACTTTTGTCTAATTTTGCTTCTCCTTTTCCATTAATAAGCTTACTTGTTTTAGAATAACAGATTGAGAAGCTGGGTTTTGGTCCCTTTGTGCTATAACCCAGAAACAAGTATTCCGGAGAGCGTGCATCTGAGCTGATGCATCTGCACTACAGCTGGGCTCTGCATTTCCATGCCTCCTTCCAGCACGTGGGGTGAGCTGGGACAGCAGAACAGAAATCCAACGTGGCTATTTTCCAGTGGCGCAATGCCCGGGACCTGACAACACTAAGCTCCTTGGCAGCGGCTTCCAATTTCGTTGGAGTCCGTCCTGGCCTCAAAATCAGGGAGCTGATCGCACATCTCTACCATCTCACTGGCTCCAGGACTTACTCCTCGCAAGAGAGACTGTGACACCCCCCCACTTTCCATGAGACCGATCAATCATGATTAACTCTGCTAATTAAACTTGGGCTACAGAGCTGTAACACCGGTGTAAATGATCAGAACCAGACCCATCGGCCATTTTGGTTCTAATTTTCATTTGTGCAAAAGTGATTTCACATTGCTTATTTAACATACTGCTCTCTTTATACTGCCAAAGCAGGAAAAGCGTCCTAGCGTGAGAGAGATGTAAATCTGACTTGAATTTAAAAAATAAATAAATAAATAAACTTCCAAGTCCAAGAAAATAAATCTTTTAAATCTTCACTCTTTGGGACTTCTTGCTTGTAGAGTGTTAAGAGTAATTCATTTAGACAATAGTTTGCGTGCTGAAACCCTATTTCTACCACCTCTCATTCTGATCAAGGAAGGGAGCAAAGCATTTCTGTGATGAATATGCTAGCCTTTTGCACAGAATACGCAACAAGTATGCACGTGAAAAATTCCTGTTAGATTTTAGATGTCTCCAATTTTATTTAAGTATATTATACTTTTACAGTAAATACACATATATATCCTAATTTATTTAGGATAACGTATTCAGTCAAAGAAATATTCATGTGATGAATTTCCCCAAACATGTTATGCAAAGAGCATTATTCAGAGTGAAACAGGAAGAGTCACTGATTTTGTTTGCTAAGATTGCAAGTAAAGTACCATAAGGCAAAATTAGCAGTCGGCAAATGCTATTAGGGGCATCCGTTGACTACAATTAGACTATAGAATGCAATCAGATGGATACTATTCTAGGCACCTCACACACGTATGTGATTAAGGATCTCCTGTTAAGGAGTTCACCTCATGTGCACTGTGTAGGAAATATAAAAAGTATGAATTAGAGACATTTTGAAGATCAGTTACAAGCCGGTTGGTAATACATAATATTAATCTGCAGTCTGATTTATTAGCTGCTGATTTATTCTTTCTATACACACACAAAAGCTGGTGATTTTGATACTACTACTTTCAATAGAAATGTTTCTACTGAATTGCGTGAATTTTCCTTAGGAAGTCATGGTTCCTGTTCCGGCAAGAGGATAATCCAGTAAAAGCAAAACTTCATAGTGACACGTTCATATGAAACGAGAAGCAAAAAGTGGGAAAAGAACACAGGTTTATAGTAGGATAGTATCTGGTCATCTAGGGCTAAATTAAATAATAGCCAATGTAGATGATAATGGTTTAATTTCTGTTTTTTCACAAGGTGAAATAATAACCGTAGTGATAGTAAAGTCTGTATTCCTCAGAAGCAACTACATTCTTAGATGAATTATGTCAATAGCCAAGGATTTTAGGACTGTTCAGAATAACTGCAGGACAACATGGGACAACACATGCTTTTCTTTCACAACTTGGCAATTTTAATAAGTCATCTGACTGTTGCAGTCCTTTGGCTGACTTTAGTTTGCTTGGCTTATCATCTATTGTCAAATTAATATTTGTAGAAATTCTGCACATTTTCATATAGAAAATTTACTTTATCACTTCTCTTTCCACCTTTGATGTATGTTGCTGGTGTTTGCAATTTTTATAAATAACATTTTTATGGATTATGATGCACACAGAACTTGCATGCATATTAGATATAGACAATATAAAATTAAAGATAAAAGATTTAGTATGCACTCTCAGAGATGTTGGGGGCAGGGGAGAAGAAAATTAAAAAAAAAAGAGGGAATGGAGAGAATGAAAATGTCAGTTCTTTTGGCCGTTCTGCACATTCCAAAATGTATTTTCCTGTGAATTTCGCAAAGCTGTTTTTTTATTGATGTAGATTACTTTTTTTCATGAATCATTCAAAAACTGCCTTTTGAAAAGAGGACATGCATATTTTAATGCATACAATGAATTGTATATTATATTAGAATAGCAAATTCTTTCAGTTTTCCCCTCTACCCGTGTTAAAAAAAGGAGAAATCCATGTGACTAATTATATTAACAGGGAAAATGGGAAACAAAATAAAACAGTGACAAAATAAAATGCAGTCAAGAATTTGTTTCATTAAGATCTCAGCAACTTCTGCAGATTTTATTATCTGTTACTCTCTATCGGTGAAAATGATTCAATGAGAGAAAATGGGACCGACCGCTCCTGCAAATAAGAACTCAAGACCTGAGCCTGAATATTTCCTTACATTCTTTTTTTCCTTTTCCTATTTTTGCATTTTATCGCCGTGGCAAGAGTTTTAATCCTGGAAGTGAAGCACATGAGTAAGCAGTAAACTTGCTGCTATTTTTGATTTTGTAATCGATTCCCTATGTGGGCAAGTCATATATGATCTGATTCCGCAGCCCTGACTTACACAGTAGTCGTTATTCACATGAGCGATTCCATCAATATTAATAGGGCTGCTTCTGCACATCAGAATTACTTACATAAAGGGTACAAAACCATGCCTGTAATTCTTCTCTATCATTGTTGCCTAGCTTCTTCTTGTAATAGGAGTATGGCTACGTTAAATGTGTCCAATTTTCAATAGACTGGATGTTTGATGGAAGTGTATTTTTGTCAATAATTATTTTGTTTCATAAAATGGAACAATGGGCTGTGACATTTTATGGCTTTAGAATTTCTGTGTAAGAACAGAGTAGATAATAACACAAAATATTCTGATGGAGCTGATTTCCAACTTCTCTGGAATTAAATAGCTTTGATTGCCTCAATCCCTTAGTTCCTGTTCAAACTCCCTTTGAAATCCTATCTCATTTTGCTGCTGGAAACAAAATTGTACTATATTAAGAAAGCAAAACCTTCCCTCTTCCTTTTAATACAATACTTCCCTAAACTCTTGTTTGTAGAGGGGCAGTGTTGAATGTAAAATGCAGCTTTCCAACATTAAAAAAAGATGGCTATGGTCCATTTTTTTTAATTACATGGCTTTTCTAACATGAAAAATAAACCTGCCTGCAAATACCTTCAGAAACAAAAGCCCTGCACGTACAGTATGAAAAAAAAAATAAAAGATATCTCAAGGGTACAGTATCTGAAAGCCATCACGGGATCACTTCAGATTTTTTTGTTTTCTTATATTTTGAAAGTGTGACATTTTGAAAGTGAATGGCAGTGAATGGACTATCAGATAAAGGGATGACTTCACCGTGAAATGAGTGTAGGCATTGTCCTCAGAAAAAGAAAGTACTCTTTTCTCTTTTTTTTTAAGCGTGGCTAATCTTTGTGATTTAAAGATCCCTGTTAAAATTAGGAAGTTAAGTGCAGCGCTTTCCCATTTTTCTAGTTCTGATTGGGAACTGGCCATCCACGTTTTGAAGGGTTAGGAAAGATGTGAAAGATAGTAAGAGGGAAAAGTGCCTATTTCCTTTAAAATGGTTCTATTCTTTTTTGTTATACATTATACATCAGAGTGATATTTGAAGGCAGATTTATTACACTCCTGGCAGAATGCTTTGTACATTTATAATGCAAAGCTTTTATCTAAAATTCAGAGCATTATTTTAGAAAGAAGGTGTATCATATCTGTTAGACAAGTTCTATTCCTATTGAGAAGCATCCACAGGAGTTGAAAATATGCAGTAAAACTGATGGTCAAGGAAAAGCTGAAAATGAACTCTGCATGGTTTGCTTTCTGTAGTGTTGCTTTTGAGCCTTATTATCCTGATCTCGTTGAAGTTGTCCCTGCTCATTGCGGGGGGGTTGGACTAGATGACCTTTAAAAGTCCCTTCCAACCCAAACCATTCTATGATTCTATAAGATCCATGGCTAACTGCTTGATCTGTTAGTAATACGTGATTTGATGAAGTAAAACTAATTTATATTGTATGTAACTACTGAATCTGTTAGAATTTGTGGAAATATCCTAGACACAGTAAAACGATCTTAAAGGAAGAAATCTTTAAGCTCCGTTTGAAATTATTTCCCAAACATGCCCGTAGCATGTGAAAAATTGCTATTGTGAGGAAAGAGATCTTACCCATGAGAGGAGATTGAGTTGCGTTTTAATCCTATATTGACAACTAATGGCTGGAATTTCCAGAAATTAAAACATTTGGACAATCAATTTCCACCAACATTTAAAGCAGCAGTAACTTTTGACACTACGTGGCTTTGAAAATGTAATCTAATCTGCCTGCCCTCATCCCTGTATTTTCAAATATCACTTGGCACTCTGTGTTTTCATTTTCAGATGTTCCTTGAACAATTTTGAAGCAGATTAAAAAAATAAAAGAGTTTTGCATCTAAGCTGTTCACTCTCTGCTCATTATCGTTACTTAAAACATCAGTCGGTCCACTGACTTAGGGCTTGGAATGCAGGGGGCTTCCAAGGGTTTTGCTTTCTAGCGTTTCAGTGTTGGGAATTCAGCACTGAAGTGAGAAGCGTGTAACGCGTTCTCAGAGCTCACCGTCAGTGCCTCTATTTGTGAAGGAATAAACACGATACTGCCGGAGTCATACTCTGCTAAGTAAAAAAACTGCAATAAAAGGGTTAAAAATGTTTTGATTCAACTTGGTTATCTTTAATAAGTTAACATGTTAATACTTCCCAAAAAATTCTTGAATGTTACTGAATAAGTCTAAATTTGCTATGAATAATATTTCTTGAGGCAAAGTAAAAATGATAGTCAAACAGCATTTTCTCCATTAAACATTTAAATAGTAGTCAGCTTTCTCTTTGTATGCTTTGTGACCACTTGACAGTTCTTTAGAAAGTCACCCCGTCCACAAAGAGAGTTAACATGTTGGTGTCAAAGCCAAAGGCAGCGATCCTAGTCTGTGTTAAAGGTTTTATTACCGGAACTAAAAAATGATCAATATTTCATTGTAGCAATGATTTCAGTGGGACTATTCGTGAAGTCACATACTGCTAGGTATATAAGTACCATAATTTGGATTCCCTGGCTGACCCTCTTCTGTACATCAGTCTGTGATAAGATTCTCTGGATCTGGAATGGTGTAGGACACAAATATATTCTTTTTTTTTCCTGTCTCTCCGAGGCCAGCTGTCTTCTGTCAAGCCAAACTGATGAGACAGACAGGGGAATGTCCACTTTGGAAATACTTCTGAGAGACCCTCACAGCTTCTGTTTTAGATTAGGTTTTGAATTTCTCATTAGCTGTGGAATGGTATCAGCATTTGGAGAGTTTACCATACATGCCATATGGCATAGAAACTTAGTCAGATTTGAAAAGCTGAGGAGCGTTGTCTGAAATATTACTAGAGTCCACAAGGTGGGCTTAGGTGTTAAAAAAGCTAGTAAAGAACCTGAGTATCAACATGTTTGTAGGAAAACCAGGTATCTGTAGGTGGCCTGTTTCTTCTGTAGACAGAGACATAACAAGTTTAAACAACTGGAACTTCAAGCCAGACAATTTCATACAGAAATACAGCCAAGTGCTTTATCAGTGAGTGTAATTAACCATTAGGAAAAAATAACTACAGCTGTGATAATTCCTTGTCATAAAACTTTAGTACAAGAATCAGTGTCTTCTTGAAGGAAACATAACCTAAACGTCACTTTTATCTTGATGGTCCTGTTGTACTGCAGAAGGGATGGCCACAGCTGGTCCAGAGCAAAGGGCAGATCTAAGCTTCCTGCCACCTTCACTGATAATGGTGGTTTACTTTCCTTTTTATTTTGTTATTCTAGTGGAAATAATACTTTCATTTTACTTTATGAAGATCGAAAGACAGATGCTCTTCTTAGCGCTCCTGAAACATACATGTTTTAATATTACAGCCATTGCTAATTACACACTTATTAGCGTATCTCCCATATTTAATGTAGTACTTTGGACATAAACTAGTGTCTGTGTTCTCAGCAAATACTGAGTTTGTTCGTCTTTCCTTACTTGGGAAATAAAAATACAGTGGAAGGGCGTAACCCATTCAGTGACATGTCAGACCCATTGCTCCTGCACAGAATGCTCTTGAAGGCAGTAAAATGAATATCTGCTTTTTGTCATACCCACCCACCCCTATAATACATGTCACATCAGGCAAATGTTCGTCCTTTGGTACTGCATTTATGTCTTTCATAAAGTTTCATACTTGATTTGAAAGTTTCAAAACTCTCAGTGATACGGTTCACAGATGGTTCAAAATCCACTGATAATTCAAATGTCTGTTTAGCTCTAAAGTAGACCGAAGACCTGGTAATTAATGTCCTGAGAGATTTCAAAAAGCTTACGCACACATTCGTAGATACACTAGTATTTGCTGTCAGTGTTCAAACATTTTCAGTAAACTGAACTGTGATTTGGAGCATATGTTTCTTGTTCCCTAATTGGTAATCAGGCCCACTGAGGGCAAGATCCGCACACTGGCAAGTAGCAAGGGCTAGAAGGTAAAGCATTGATTAAGGATTATAGTTGAGATGATGTTTGCTGAAGTGAGCATCAGTGGGTCTGCGTATCTGTTGCTCAGTTCTTAGTTTGAAAGCATTAAGAAATATTCTTAAATTTAATAAGCAAAATAATAAAATCCTTCATAAATGGAATGAAAGTTTCCATCTAATGGGCTGATTTTGCAATATTTATGTAAACAGCACAACCACGTACTATTTAAAACATAGAAGAAGTCAAAATGGCACAGATCTAATCAGTCAAAACTACTCGATGCATTTGAGTAGTTACTGCTACACGTGTGGGGTGTGTGTATCTGTAGAGGAGTTCATCCCTGCCAGCGAAGAAAAAGATTTTTATATTTGAGCCCCTTCCCTCCTCCTCCGCACCAGACATTGTCTTTAGTTTCAGAGTTCTTTGTGATATAAACCATGGAAAGTCAGAACAAGCATTTCCATAACTCGCACTTTGCAAAAAACCTAATGGCAAAGCTATCACAAAGCATGGCAAGCCTTAAACAGCAACTGTTACGAACAGAATCACAACTAATGGCAGTAAGACAGAAACTGAGGGATAAAGAGCAGCTCCTTTTATACCCCCAGTCTGAATCTTCCAATCTGACAGAAGGCATTTTTTACAGACAAACAAAGAGCGGCTTCCAGGATGTTCTGCACAATCCAGTCAGGGTGACAAAATTGTTTATAGAACAGTTCTCTAGTAGAAAAAATGTTTACAGCACTTTGCTGAACAGAAAAAGGAAAGCCTTCCCACAAAGAGTGCAGCCTTTCACATCTTGACACACACATCGTTTGGGTTATTTCCCATGAATCAGTCAGGTTTGTCATTGGCAAATTCTGTAATGTCAAAATTTGAAAGCCCCTGTGCTGTGCTGCTTGCTCACCGGCAGACCTGGGACCATAGTCACAGAGAACAGTTTGGGTCCACCTTCCCTGAACTTCCCATTCAGGTTCATCTATCTTTAATGAAAATTAGTAATTTAATCTCCACGTCACTAACACATTATCACCTTCAAAAGTTACCAGTCACTAGTGCACAGGTCAGATCACAGCCTTTCATTTCATACTATATTAAGGCAGTAACAATAGTTCAGCTTTTAATATTATGTGAAATTTCTCCTCTATCATTTTCGTTATTTTTAATGTCCTAAAAGTAGATGACCATCATTTGCGCTCTGATTATAAGCTATATCTTTATCTATATCTTTTCTTATCATAATATACAAAGGTGGCAAATACAATCTATAAGTAATAAGTATGGTGTGAAGTTTCACAAGGTCCTTACGATTCTGTGTCATTATTCTTGTCTTTGTTTCTCTCTCTGTCTTTATTGTAGGAATATTTTTTAGTTAGTATGTGGGTTTTTTTCTTTGCCTTTTCTTATTCTCTTTGATGACTGACAGTATTCTGCTGTCTAAAATATGAAAATAGTTTGTAGTCTTTTCAAAATGTTGATTTATATTCGAACTTACTGATTTTTTTTATGTTTATCTCCATCTTTGTTTTTCAGTCATTGAAATGCTAGAGATTTAAGGTGCATGTGTGTACTTGTGAAATTAATATAACTGAGCAGAGTGTACCCTGAGCTGTACCCTGAAACGTTGTAAATTTTGTGCTAGTGACATTTCAGATCATGTCTCTCTTCTTGACCTTAGAAGACAACACTTGCCCGCTCTTACCAAAATACAAAGATTCTTCTGTACTTCCAGGTATATTTGTTCAACTGACAGGCAGTTACAATTTTTTCTCCTTAAAATTCTTTGTGAGGGAAAAGTCTGATGAATCCCAGCTGGTCGGCAGCCATGAGCCATGTAAGCTTTTGATTCTCAGTATTAAGGACAATCTGATTTCCTTTGTCTACAGATTTTAGAAGCTGTGTGTTCACACAAAAAAAAAAAGCAAGAAAGAAAGAAATGAAGTAAGCAAGTAAGTGAGCTTTCCCGTGTTGGAGGTGTCTGGTGAAGTAAATACTTGGCTCCTTCTCGGCCTACCAGACTAACTGTAAAGAAGTTAGTTAGTTAGAATAAAGTTAGGAGATCAGAAACATGTACCTCAGTCCTCTAAGTAGGTAGCCATGGATCTGGACCAGGTAAACGGGTTGCCCAGAGAAGCTGTGGCTGCCCCATCCCTGGAGGTGTTCAAGGCCAGGCTGGATGGGGCTTTGAGCAACCTGGTCTGGTGGGAGGCGTCCCTGTCCGTGGCAGGGCGGTTGGAACTAGATGGTCTTTAAGGTCCCTTCCAACTCTAACCATAAACCAGTGGAAAGCAAACGTGTTTCTGATAGAAGCCCACTTGCATACCAGCCAGCATCCATTAGGTTTGAATTAATATTCCCTGAGACTTCTTATTTTTAGAGATTTCATTGACAGCCACAATTTTCTGATAATAATTTGTAAATAAAAATGAAATCTTAATATATGCCAGCAAAAGGGTAACGTTATTAAAACACCAGAGCAATCTAGAACCTGATTACCTCAATTAAGACCTTACTTTTAAGACAACAAGTATTTCTAAAACTTAGTGAATTTTGGTGGGGTCCAAGATCCTAGAAATCTCCATGGAACCAGGTGGAGGAAGGCAGGAGTAAATTACCTGCAGAAGGCAACAGGAAGCGGGCTCGTGTACACATGCAAAACTAGCCAAATTTACAGCATCTCTGTAAATACTTATTTTAGTAATAATAAATGCAAAAATGTGCAGAATATGCAAAATGGGTAAACAGAATTATACTAGGAACTCTGGCAAACACATATAGTCATGGATGTTTTAAAGATTCACTTCTTAGAAACAGACCACATGAAGACGTGAGATTACACTTATAGTACTCTTTCAAGTACCTCTTCAAACCACTAAGAAACACATGAAGAAATGCAAGAAGAGCTGAACTGGATCAAAGTAATGATAGCTACTGATTCAGATCAGTAAGTGAAATCAGGAAACAGGACCAAAACCAAATACTTGTCATCACTGTTCAGTGCTTATACAGTAGAAAGTAACATGAAAGTAAAGAGAAAAATGCCTGGCTTCTGAATAGCGGACAGTATCCCCAAGACACACCTACACCCGGGTGGCACAAAACATGTTTTACCTTGTGGTAAGACACTCGGATCTCTCTGCTTTGAAAAGAAGGGAAAAAAACTTCCCATGATCTCTGATTAACATCCTAACAGAATAAAAACCGTATTTCAAAGGACGGATCATATAGATGGCACGCTACAGTTTGAAAAAAGCTCTGTGATTACAGTGCTTAAGACTACAGAACAGAGTTTTATTAGCAGCCATCGAAGAAGAAAGAAAGTCTGCACAGAATAGTCATCAGTACACCTGTTGCAACTATCACAGAAAGGCTTAGCTGTCTAATAGTGGTGACCATTAAGACAAATAAGGCTTAGGACACATCCAAACGCACTCACTCGTTACTTGAGGAAGGCAGCATTCATTACATGTGGCTGGAGATAGCCTGTGTTATTTATCCAGCACAGAAGTATTCGCTGTTGGTGATGGGTTTTGACATGCTGAGCTAGATAAGCCATCCAACGATTTAACAAACTGTCTCGTATTTGAGGCTTTGTGGGTACCAGCCCAGCTCCGCCGTGCAGCTAGTGAATACCGAACCAGGCAGTGGAACAAATCCTGCTTGTGTAGGCAGGTATATACATAATTTCATTTAGAATTATATTTGTATTTACCGATGAATGATACTTACGCTGTTGGACAAAGTGGTTTTCATAGGGAACACATCCAAGCTCATATTATCAGTGTGAAAATTCTGTAACAGATGTCAGGAAAAAGCAGCTATGTGTGAGTAGAATAGATGGAGTTGAGGGGAACTAAAGTATTTTTACTAATATGAGGACATTGTTTTGTGCTTTAAAAGATTTTGTCTTAGCCTTTAAAATACATGAGAGACCCGTGAATCCATACATCAGGCAATAAACAGAAAAAAACACCACAGACTTTACATTTAGAGATAAGAAACACAGAACCTCAAACTGGAAAACTCTGGAACACTTTTTCCCCCCCTCCCTTTTAATCACTGTAGCGAATCATTGCTTTAATTTGGGAAGAACTATGCAGAGAAAGATTGTTGGAGAATGGCCATTTAGGAACTGAAGACACATTTTTTCAATCTATAGTGTGGGGACACGCAGGCCACAACACACTGCAGTACAATTTCAAGTATTCAGTGCTAACCTAAGGCACATGCTTCTGCCTGCCCCAAAACAAAAGAATTCACATGAATTTAAGAATAAAATTGGAGTAGAACTACCAAATAATTCTCAGGTACGACGACTGATAAAGAAATCCAGATCTGATGTAGTGCAGCTTTCTTCTCTTTTCCCTGTGCATTTAAGGTGGCAAAAATAAACCCCTCCCTTTCCCTTCTTTTCCCCTTCCCCTTCGTTCAGTCCTTACCTTCTTCTGAGTATCGACACATTTCTCCATTCCTTCCTTAGCTCACAGTGTATGCATTCCCATGCTTCCATACAGAAAATACTGTGAAGACATTAATAACCATACTATTGTCAATACGCAAGAAGGTAATTGTTCTTCACCTTGATCAGGTGAGCAATCACAATGACAACCAAACCAGGCTGCATAAATGAAACATATACGTTTGGCTCAAGATGTCATTGCTGATAGCTGTGTTAGTATTGTAAGCAGATCTTTATCATACCAGACAAAACATTAAGATCCCTACGCCGAGAGCTATTAAAATTGCATAAACTGTGTAAGAGTAAGAATGGATAGTATGAATAACCGTCTGAACTGTATTAGAGCGGTGGGATCTTGAAAATGCAACAAGAGAGTTTGCAGAATTTCATTCAGGCAGCATGTGACCGTTCACAAGATTTAACTATAGACCTTAGGAGAAAACTATTTTCCCTTTGTCTAAGCAATAGAGATGCTGGTGTTTTAATCAAGTATTTTAAATGTCAGTGATTTTAACAGGAAATATCCTTTCTCCTCAGCCACTTTCCTGGGTTTAGAACCTGTCTTTCCTCCTTGTACTTACCAGCGGTGCTTTCCAGTTACACGTCCAATTGTGCCTGACGTTGAAAGACTTCTTTTGCCGCCTTCCCAAAGTTGCTAGCTTGTAATCATCAGTCATTTTCACTGGTTATAACAGCTTTGTGAATCCCAAATCACAAAGGTGTTCAATATAATAAGTCATTTTTGTACTTTGCCTCTTTACCCCCAAAAGATTCACCCTTTGCCTCTCTGGCTCTGGGACTGCTTGGGGAAGAGCAGGTTCCTCAAGAATCTGAAGTCAATGCAGGAAGGACCTTCAGTAAAAATATCCTTCTTCTGTGTTTGGAGCGTTGCTAAATAATGACAGAAGGTCTAAAGGCAGTTCATCACGTATGGCTCTGTGTTCTGCACAGTACTGCAGAGGCTAAAGAAGAACCAAACTAATGGACTGGCCACCCAGCAAAACGCAACAATTAAGTTATTACAGTGTTTTCACTATCATTGTTGTTTTTTCTTTTAAGTTTATTTAAATAAAATGGCACACAGGCACAGATTTCAGAAATGTGAATTTTATTGAGATTTATTCCACAGAAAATTTAAATACAAGAGATTAAATAGAAAGTCTTGTCAAGTGAGACCCCGTGAAACTAAGTTCCAATCACTGAGCAATGTCTGATGGAATTGCTAATTAGATCACATACTTCTCCTTAGCTGTAGAACAAGGAATCACACCAATGATTCCACTTTTCATCTGCAGAACAAGTTTTCAATCCCTTTTGTAACTGGTTAATACAGTACAAGGTACAAATTCCTACTGATGCTGAACAGAAACATTTATGTAGTTATAAGCTAATATATGCCTAGGGAAAAAATGCCTCCAACTTTTATTTTTCCAATATTTATCGTCCATTCCAAAACAGATGGTCGGAGGTAAGCCAGGTTATCTCAGACTTCTTGCGATGGGTTCAGTGGCAGAGACCCAAACCGCCTCGTATGCAGCAGAGTACCTATCCCACTGGCAGCCAGTTTTTTCCACTCAACTCCCTTTTTCTCCTTGGAGCCAGTCCAGCCCAGTTCAGCTCTTTTGTAGGAACGGAGGAACCAGTATTGATTTCCCATTTAAACCAATCTTGCGTAAGCCCACCACTGCCTCCCTTGCTATGAATAGGGGGAGCGCTGGAGGAAACCAGCTGCAGCATTTTCAACGCAGAATTGCTTCTTCGAGCTGGACGTGAGCTGAGTTGCAAATTAGAAAAATAAAAAGCGAAAATGGCAGTGGAGATAGGCTTTCTTTTCAAGTCTGATACGCATTCAGCACTGCCTTCCTAGAGAGGATTCTCGGAAAACAGGGAATTTGCTTGTTAGAGCAAAAGAAGGAGATTCTTATTATAGACTTCAGTGCAGTTGTCAGCCAAGATAACAAATCCTTGTACCAAAGTGGCCTTAGAACAGCGAGGCAATGAGGGCTTCCTTAAAAAAAAAATCAAAATTGTGCAGCGTATTTTTTATGAAAGTGTGAAAATCTGTTGTAACTGTCTTTACTGAGTGTTTATGGATTTGAGCTGAGGACTGCAGTGATGTATGAGGTTTCTGAGGCTCTGTGCCATGAAAGTTATGTTACCAGATTCTGAGTGTTCGGCAGGCGTCCATTGCAGTCGGGGAAAAAAATACCTGCTGCACGGATATTTTTAGGGACCAGCAGTGAAGTTTTCCCACATGCTTTAAAGGAGAAATTAATGCTAATAACATAGGTACAAACTTTCCAGAGTCACTCAGCAATAAGCTTCAGATATCTAGGATGCGATTGCTGAAAATTGGAATGTAGATTGGTAAAAAATTGGGAGTATATCCTGAAGTATAACACAGCGATCATATAAAATTTTGAATTGTGGATTGAAAGAGAATATGTGGCCCCTTCATGAAATTAGCAAGCTAGCCTAAAAATCCTACTTCTTGAGATCCCACTTAAAATGGCTCAGCAGCTCTCTGACCTAATTTGCTCATTCTCTGTTCTTAGCTGTTCACAGTCTCTAAAATGGGAATCTGTATCTGGAGTTTGTCAGGGACAAATTGTAGGAAGCTTTTGCATGGGAACAGGATACCTCGTTCTTCTCCTGGCATATCTCTGCAAAACACTTACAGTAACCATCCCCAGGCACTGGGAGAGTTTAGGCACTACTTGTTCCTGATTTTCATCGAGAAACAAGCCACCAAACCCAGGTCATGACTGTGTTCTTGCCCCACATAAACACCAGCGGTGCGGTGAGATTAGTCCGCTGACTGTGATGAATAAAGACTGAAAGGACAATTTGCAGCGGCCTGATGGATGGAGCAATTTCAAACTCTACCACATGTATGTAGGAAACCAGAAACGACTGCAGCTTCCTGACTCGGCCTCCCCACTGCTCGTTTTCAGGCTTTGTGCAGCCCAGTGAACAAGGATACAGGCTGCTTCTACACAGAGCTTTCCACTAATGTGGAGAAAAGACCGTTTTTTTCCTATCTTGCGAATACACACAGCAACTGGACGAAATGGAGTCCATTAGGATATTATAAAGCTTAGCTGTCAGCAACTATATTTTTGGGTCAGATGTTCTTTGTCAGAGAACTTTATGCAAGAAGATTTCCCAAGAGAAAGAAACTGAGAGTTAGGTGGATTATTTTCATGTAGTGGAATCAATAACGTGAGTTTCCTTAGTGAGTGGTCAGAAGAGCCAAATATTTGTAATTCTCAATTCTCGGATATCCCCACCAGGGAATAATTAGCAGCCTAAGCTGCTGGTTTGACTGATGAGGCTGCTGCCTGATTATTTCTCCAATTTTCCCCAACTTCAATTCTCGGAGACTAGGGTCAGTGAAAAGAGAAGTTCATTTTAGGTTTTCAGACACCGATATTCAGATTCTTTCTGTATTTACTAATATATTTTATCTGCATTTTCAAAGAGTGAATCCGGAGGCTGAGAAGGTAAAAGACTTTACAGGGATTTTTGTGGGAGTTTTGAAGAATTTGTGGCATCTGGTAGAGATTAGAAAGAACGACAGAACAGGTTCTGCCTAGCAGAAGAAGAGTCTGAGGAGGAGGCAGCAGTAATATTGGAGAGAGGGAGAAAGTTGTGGAAGGAGAGATGAACATCAGAACGTTATTTGAGATGTAGTGCCCAGTGAGAGAGAGGAACGGGAACAAATGTCAACAGGAACAAACCAACCTTTTGCTTTTTAATGTAGTCATAAAAACTTACGTGCGAATAAGGAATATTTAAAAATGCGCCTCAGATACAAAATGTCATTCACGTCTACTAAAGAAAAAAAAAAAGGCTGTTGCCTGAGGCTATGCTAATTCTTTAATGTGATGGCATTCCTGTTAGGAGAGCTCCGTAAGCTTTCCAGGCTGCCAAGCATGCTTGGCGCCCATGTCTTCAAGCGCTATTCCTGCAAGGCTCCTGAGTACATTTTCATTTTAATGGGTTCTTAAGTCAAGCATCTCTGGCAAAGTCGCCCTCCTAAAAAATGAGTGAGAGCTCATGCAAGGGACAATGACATTCTTTAATATTTACTGCACTAAAAATAGCTTTTAAAAACAATACAAAGTATACAGAATGTTCTCCTTGTTCAAAAATGGCCGGTTTTAACAGCATTTGATGGATGCAGTGGGCTCTTGGTAAGTACAGTTAATATATTCCCTCTATATATTCCTTCAGTACTAAAGAGCAAATTGCTTAATATGTAATCTTGAGTAAATGTTTCCCCAGTTACATTCACTTTCTCTTTTTGATATGCTTTATTCCTGCCTCAGTATTTTTCTCCTTTTAATATTCTCAGCAGGCTGGATTTATGAGCCTATGAAAGCAAAGAATAGGAAGCATCTTCTTCTGAAGCCAGCTGCAGTGGTGAACTTACTGAATAGCTGACCGAGTACTGAATGATAATCGTACAACGAGAAGAGCAAGAGAAACAAAACGAGGCAAAATCACCTTCATTTTCCCCCGAAATTAGAAAGGACCAACAGCAGACAGAAAGACATAGGGAGAGAAGAAAAGAAAAACAGGGAGAGTGAACCCATAGTTTGTTTCATTTTTCATTCTAACATCATTTCAACCACAAAGAATGACAGTATAAATGATCAAACAACTGTTTGCTAATGCATTATAGATAATCATACACAATATGGCAGCTTTATACTTGTATATTTAC
The DNA here is from genome assembly GCA_013398915.1 of Dromas ardeola. Classification (NCBI taxonomy): domain Eukaryota; kingdom Metazoa; phylum Chordata; class Aves; order Charadriiformes; family Dromadidae; genus Dromas; species Dromas ardeola. The sequence goes on from VYZM01003161.1 coordinate 44,924, forward strand.
CCACCATGAATACAAAATATACAAAGAGTGACAGGTAATGTAGCCAAAGCTTCTACTCTCTGTAAGCATCTGTGTACTATGAATTATAAATGAGAGTCTTGTGTCCAAAGGTAGCAAGTAGTGTAGATAATGCCATCTGAGTAAATGAATAAATGTGAAACAGATGCTTTTTGCATTCAGGGCACACAGGTACAGCCAGGAAACCACCAGTACAGATTATGGATGCTGGTGAGACAGCTGTTGCCTGCATCCAGTGCCAGGTGCACTCCTACCTGGACTGCGTCGAGCCAGTAAAAAAGGCCTTTGTCTTACTCGTTTTTGACAAGTTTCCAGAGGGATGAGGTATCTTCTTATGCAGATTCCTAAGGCGCTTGGATTTCCTCAAGGCTTTCCTAAAAAATCAAATCGGCATCCTTATTAGAAGAGTCCTTTATAAGAGGTGGAGAAACTGCCTGAATGGAACATTTAGTTTTTAACAGTCACAAAAGACTTTTTCTTTGCTTTTTATGCAAGTCTGTTCTGGTTTGCTAATATTTTTTTATCTGAACAAATATTTCGCCTCGAGATGAGATTACGTGGCATAAGAAATTACCGCTAGAAAGGCATTAAGAACTTTCATATGCTTTTTTTTAATACATGTAAATTTGCTCATTTTATAAGCAGAGAGACATGCGCTTGGACTCTGGTTAGGGAACTGGAGGGTTTTTATTGTCAGTACAGACTGCCCCCTTGATACCTAGCAGGTAGGTTGAACTCCCCAGATAAAATATTAAGCCTAACTGTGCTGACAGATCGTTTTTACTTGTGACACGCAACTACTGCTATTCTTTAAAGTTTGAGTAAGTTCATAATGTAATTTGGGTTTGTCTTGCTCTTGCAACTGTTCTTTTTCTGTCTGATGCTAGATTTGTGCTGTGTACATTTCCACGTTTGCCCAAGAAAAACTTCTGTCCTTTTTACTTGCAAAAAGGAAGCCCTGAGACCCATTTCTCTGCAGATTTGTCCTTCACAAGTTAGTTATATCAGGTAGGGTGGGTAAAACAGTCGTTTCCAAGTATGGAATGAAAGTGTATACTAATACAGCTTTAAGAAGAAAATGAACAAATGCCATAATAGCATATGTCTTTTTCTTGTTTAATCTGAGTACCTTGAACTATACAAAACTCTAAAAAGGAAAAAGTTCCAGGGCCAAATAAATATCTGTACATATTCTAGAATGTAATTTCACCGCCTTTTGCATAACTGCGCATTTCAGAGAGAGAAAGTATAATCAGAGATTCGTGTAAAGTTTTAGAAAAGCCTAAAGGATAACATACAACTTCTCAGAACTCACCATGATGATATTTCGACCCTTAACAGGCTTTATCCAAACTACCAAGGCAGTCATTGCAATAATTTCACAGCATTCTCTTGGAAGTAAGCTACTTTTCTTCCAGACCAAATATCCCTAGCTCTTCAAGCTTTTTGGCGTAGGTGTGGTCAGTCAGGGGGTTTGCCTGCCATTGCCAGGCTTTGATTTCATATTGAGGCCCATCCAGAGTAATGCAGCTGATACCCTAAAAGAAATTCTGCATTTATGCGGGTGTCACAGAGAAATGAGATTCGTAGCCCAAAAGCCAAGACTGAAACCTTAAACCAGAACAATACAGGTCCTGCTCTCTATCTTTTTTCCTTTTTTCTTTGTTTCATTTGCACCTGTGCAAAGTCAGCATAAAACACGGGCATTGTTCCAATTTGTCACTTCTACATCCCAATTTTTCACTCTGTTTGCAAAAGTGGAAATGACAGTACCCCTCGCTGGGGTGTGCAATCCAAGTAATAGGGACAGCCAAACCATTCGTGGTCTCTTAAATGACCAGTTATTGCCACTGTGATAGTCCAATATTTCTAACCTAGTAAAGAAAGCAACTCCTTACGAGTTACCAGTTTTGACTTACAAAGCAAGGAAATTTCAGACGATACAGCTTTGAAAGCTGTAATATGGCTTTCCAAACAGCACTGATTTTATTTAAAAACAGTAATTTTAGCTACAAAAATGCCATTAATCCACAGGTGGCTTGTTCCTGTTTTTCTCCATGTCCTTTTCTTTGTTTCAGCAAGCTGCGCTTGCATTTACTTCAGCGCAAATGTTGGGGGGAAAAAAAAAGAGACCATGTAGGTTTTTAAGAAGTTTGAGAAGTAATTTGCAAAGTGATAGTTTCTGGTAATGAAGGCTGCTACCTTTGCCCAGGTCTCTCAGTATGATAAAATTGTTTCAGAATGTTAATTACTGAATAATCAGATTCCCTCAAAAATGTAACCTCAGCTTTTACTGAAATACGATATTCCTAAATTCTATCAGAGCTGTAGTACGGTCAAATCAACAATTATACTAAAAGAACTCCTGCAGTCTTTTCTTTGGGATGAGACTCTATTATCTCAAAAGAATTAGAAAAGCATCTATGATGCATAGCCAATATGGAGACATTCGTCCCATTGGCCTCTATTATCCGAATGGAAATGAGAAAACACTTCCATTAAATTTTGCAGTGATCCATGCCTTTCTCGTTTTAAGTCAATAAACTATATCTTTCACTGTAGTAGTTTGTGCATGTGTGCAAAAATGACCTTTTGCAATTTGGCTGCTAAGACACGTGCCCAGAGAGGTGGTACAGGAATTGTAAAAAGAGATGCAAACTATTTTTTACTGCCAGGCACGTCCTACCATGGAGTAATAAAACGAGGCCTGCAAGGCCTCTCGCTACAATATCTTACTGTTCTTCGTATCGCGAGTCCCTTCCCAAATCAGTTTCCCCAATCAGTTTCATTGCGGTTGATGCTGAAACCACAGAAAAGCATTACGAAGAGAAAGTCCCTCAGGTGGCTTTTGACCTCTGTGGAACCGCAGTCCCCTCTATCACATCCTGCGTCTACGTATCGCCTGTTCAAAAACCTCCTTGGAAAGAACATAAAATCACATCGATTCATAGAAGAGAGGGCATCGGGGGGGCACTCAGCGCTCGCTTTCTCTTTCAAAAAAAAGGGAAAAAAAAGACGACTTCAGAAAAAGTACTTTGAAACTGGTGAAATAATCTCCTAAATAACCCACCAGTGGGAAATGGCCCCAGTCGCTGAGGACAGCATGCTGTTCAGCTTATCAACAAAAATACATTTGGCCTGAGGCAATGCTGAGGGCAAACATATCCCAGATGGACTACAGAGGCCCAAATACCTTCAGAGATGAAAATTTAATTAGAGGAAATGTCACCACGGTGAACAAAAGGATCGCTTTAGTGATTTTTCATCATTGTTTACTACAAGTGAAGTATAGTTTTAAGTGTTAGGACAGGCTAAGTACAGGAGTGTTCTTAAGCACTGGAACAGAGATGAAAGGAAGGGATGTTGAAGGTCAGAGACAATCGTCCACACTTGAGGACTGATCAAAAGGGGTAAACAATCAAATATTGTCAGAGAGCAATTTTTAATTGCTTCAGTGATGTCAAAAGGTGACAAAAGGTGTCAAAGGTGGTGCTTCCAAGCCACTAAGGAAGAAAAACTGACCTCATACTGTTGGTCGGTTTCGGTTTTTGTTGGGTTTTTGTTGTTGTTGTGAGATGCCGAGCATGATAGAAAGCTTGGGCCTCTCAGAAGTACACAGTCATCCCTGAAAGCTGAGATGGCTCACTGCCTCTTTACCTCTTTGATAATCCCCTGTATAATATTAATTCTGATTCTTGCACAAGTCAGGGGTGAAGTTGCTGGAAAAGCAATATGGGAGTTGTTGCAGCAAAGTCACAAGGAATCAGGCCCCTTAAATGAAAATACGTGAGTTCTAGCACAAGTTCCAAAAGCCGTTTGGGATAAATTCAGAGAAAATAAGGCATAGCAACCATTACAGAAAGTCTGTCAGGTTATAGCATGTTCCGCATTTGGATTTTACATCTTCGGAACGCAGAGTTGAGATTTTTGGCATGTGAATTTTTGTACCTTTTTTCCCATTGAGCCTTCATTTTGTATCTTCTACGGAAATGTTCTCCATTTAGCAAAACAAAATAATCACCTTAATTGAAAGGATGCACAGCATGCTTTTCCCATCATAGTATCAAAATAGTGCTAATATAGCACTATTTTTGTTTGCTGTTACATAACAGGAATTACATACTATTATATAGGGTAAAAATAATAACTACAGAAATAGTAATTATTATCAATTATCTCACTCACAAATTTCACTCGATTCATCTGCTTAAGAAGATCAAGGAAAGCCCTACCTATATACAACTGGAGAGGAGGTTCATTAAAATGGGCCACAATCTAAGTAAAGAAATGAAGAAAGCATAATACAAGTATAATTATATACATTTATGTGTAGATCAGTATACTCACTTGGGCTTAAAACAAAATAAAGAGCTCATTTGCCTATTTCCATTGTATTTCAGTTAATAAACCTTTTTTTTTTTTTTCCATATTAGATCTTTGCTCGATCCCTTGGATTTTACTCCTGCTGTTGTGATATGTGTTACAACTATATGTAGATGGATTCTTTTCGTGTAGAAGGTACTGGGGAACTTCAAGTCTGCTGAGGATATTAGGGAACCTTCACACCGATTTTAGCAGAATTTGGATCAAACCTCTGGAGTACTTTATTGACTTCCTAAGTTTACTGGGCAACCTGCGTCTTAAGTTCAGGTGCTTGATTTTGGTCTCTCTTGATGCTACTGTTTATTATCACCAGTTACTCACACTTTTATATTCTGGCCCAAATAATCTCCCTAGATTTCAACTGACTGGAGGCAGTATGCTTTTGCTGGCAGTCGGAATTGGCTTTGTGTTCTCCCACGTTGTCTTATTAGTCCTTCCTCTTTTCCTCACCTGCTTCCTTGTTTCATTTTTTTTCTTTCTTTCTTTTTAGCAGATACAGTTCTACACAAAGTTTAATCATATGCGCAGAAATTTGTTAGATTGATGCCAAAGGGCTTGCCCAAAGGCAGGCTCTAAACACATTATTGTTTGAAACCTGTGACAGAGTGTCCAACCAGCCTCTGATCAGGCAACACGCCATACTAAGCAGATATTCATGAATCTTGGCAACCAAGTATGAGAAATCAGTTCTCCTGCCATCCTTTCTGTGTTACAGATGGTTATCTGGAAAACCATCCAAACAACAGAAATATACCATATGTAAAACAAAGCCTCTCTTTTTATTTCCAGGTTCACAGACTATCAGCTTAAGATTTCACAGTATTTATTATTTTTATAAATCAAGACGAGCAAATGCATCAATATCCAAATGCATCCAAATTATGGAACACTGAAGAAAGCAATACTGTGCTTTATGGGGATGTGATCATATTATTGATGCTGTGGACTTCTTGATGATCCACTCAGGGCATATGAACTGAAAGGACTAATTTCTTCTGTATCTATTTATCAACACTCAAAAAATGACGTACTGAAGTCAATAATGACAGCTGAAAACACGTAAATAGGTCTTTAAAGAAATATACCACCAAGCTAGATTATTATCGGATTAAATTACAGAGATTCTGAAGAGATCTTGAAGGTGCAGTAATGAAGAACAGACATCTATTTTACTATTTTAGTCTTAGCAAAAGGCTGGTGATGATGAATCCATCTTCAGCTAAAAGACAATTCTGAAGGGGAAACCAATTCTCAGTGCGTAGCCTTCTTCCTCCGCTGATTATCACCAGCGTAGATTGCCCCCTAACTATGTGCTGATTACAAACATGAAGTCAGTCAAGATGCAAGACAAATAAACCTACTTTATTAGATGTAGGTGACACTCTCTGCAGAGACATAGGAAACTTAAACATAGGTAGGAAATATGTGTGTGTATTTCCACATGTAACCTTTTCTTGTGTTTCTTACTAACAATTATTTTTCTGCAGAAAACCTTTATGAAGTTATTTCCCCAGCAACTGGACTAGAACAGAGAAAACCAAATGCCCGAGAGGAAAACAAAAATTCATAAATAGGCAAAGGGTGACTCCTTAGTAAGAAAAAGAATTCATAGGTACAAAACTTTTCTGTGGGGTTTTTTACATAACTGTGGAGCTGCTTACGTGATTTTTCAAAATATTCTGATGCCTTTTGCACTATATGAACCATCTTGTAAAGCTGCTGCTCACACCGAGCAGTACCTCACTCCAAAATACTTGATCTAAGTTCATTGAGACCACAAATGGTGGCAGGTAACTATCCAACAACAGGCAAGCACTGCAATATGCCATTAAATCAGCGAAATTGCTCACATTATGTAGAAAGTAGAAAAAGGTGAAAGTCTGGTGCAATAGTTTGCGATGCAACATGAGTAAGAATTTTATATTCCTGCCATAAGGGCCGTATCCTAAAAAAGCTCCTAAGTGCCAAAACCAGGATATATGAGAACTTTTGGCATGTAAGTCCAAAACTTCACTCTGAAATAAACCCACTCACCATCTGCATAAATCTAAAGGTAATGAAGCTCACTAGGTGCTCTCATCTACGTTTTCTGCAGATCAAAATCCTTTACATCTATCTTTTTTAAAAACTACTTGACTGACACTTTCCCCTCTTACTCGTCTCAACATAATCATCAAAGTACAATAATGCGTTTTACCTGGTGTACACTACCATCAGCATGGTAGATTTTTCTTTTTTTCTTTTTTTTTTTTCATTCCAGGGTATGTCATCACAGGTATATTTCAAATATATCAACTTTACCACTTTTACCTGCCAAAAACTCAATTAAAAGAAGAACCTCCAAACACACACATGAAAGTCTGTGAACTATTATTTTGGCTTAGGCAGACTTTCAACTGGATAATCAAGCAGTCAATAAGTAAAAGCTTTTCATCATTAGAAGATGCCTGAGAACAGGGTTATGGGCACAGGAAGGTTTGTTAGTTTGTGTATCTGCCAGTTAATAGGAGCAGAGCTCCTGTGTGTGGGGATAGGGAGCAGGAAACTATTACATGCAGCGAACACAGTTTGCTTATTTGATATTATATACAGCAATCCATGTGTTTGTTATCCAAAACTTGTAATTTCCTCTAACATTTCATTTGGTTTCTAGAGTATATTTAATAACTGTGAGATGAAGAATGAGCTTAAGAGGAAGAACTATTGCTGGCCCTCATTTTTCCTTTATGTATTTATAGCTCAAATCTGTACATCCTTGGAAACCTCCAGGTTCTGGTACTGTTTCCTGGGAGTGAGGACAGCACCATCTAATAAAGACAGCAGTGCTCGAATATGGATAGTGAATAAATCTGATCTTAAGAGAAAGCTTATCAAACCCTACAGGAATAATTTACTCATAAATCCTTTAATATGAAATTCACCTCAGCAGGTAACCCAAGCACCGACACTGATGTCGACTGGAGGAACATTAACCCAGCTACCCCAAGTTCAACCAGAGAGCAAATAATTTCGCGCAGCTAAATCAGAGGACTGAGTTTTCGATGCAGCTTTTCTGTGGCTGCTCTATGTGTCTGCTTTAACCCGTCTGCTAACTGAAATAATTACATTTTGCTATCAGAAGGAGCATTGGGAAGCTTAATTAGTATTATTTGTAAAGCAAGTTGACTTGCTCAAGCAGAAGATACTACCAAAGTGCAAAGTATTATTTCATATCAAATAAACATACTTTGACACAGATTGAATCAAAATGTGGTACATAATTTGAACACGAGCAGTAACAGAAGCCATTAGATAATTCTGCTTACACTGAAGAGAAAAAAAGTCTTTTAAAATGTCTTGGCAGAAATCATACAGAGAGTCAATTCACCTGCTCTGAAGACTCTGTCAGCAGAAATCACGTGGATTCAACTTGCCACGTAACCGCGGGCTACAGAAACTGGAGGCTGTTGTTGGCACTGACAAGAGAGTAACCAAAACCGACCAGCAAAGGTATGTGTCTCCCCACATTCCTGTTATTTCCCTTTGCCACAGAAAACGGTGTGTATGTCATCCCTGAAAACATACTCTTAATGAAACAGAGAGAGAGAAACCATCATAATATAAACGAGTTAGTAACGGTTATATAGAAATTCCAGGTACCTAGGGAGCAAAATGAAGAAATAGACTTTATGGTGAAATGCATCAGGCTGGAAGTAAGAGAGTTACTGGAGACGCTGTCAGAGGACGAGAGGTACTGAACTATGTGCCTGCATAGAAAAATTAAAGAAGAAAGTGATGGTGCAGAATTTATTGTAGGCTAATGGTATGAAAGTCTGTCAGAGGCAAAGAGAGATAACATAAAACTGGATGTTCTGACATCAGTATCTTTGCAGAGCGGTTGCGTACTCTTGAAATTAATAGGTTGCCTCAGTTTTCGGTGTGGACAACCGAGCTAGGGATGAGAGCACAAGAGACACTGGGAACAAAGTTATGGAAGTAGAAATTACCATGATAAAAAGAATAAGAATGTAAGCAGATGAATGCACTAGTGTGCGTTTGAATGTAGTAAAGGAACAGGAAAATCCCAAGCCAAGAGCTCTGAGAGAACTGGTGCACAGGATTGCAGGCCCAACGATGAAGATTTCAAGCAAATCTACCAAGGCATGGAAGAATCACAGCAGTACTGCCTGTGTTCAGAAAGAGGACTAGAGATCCCAGTAATTACTGCCTGTATGTCTAACGTCCGTGTAAAAAATGTAAAGCATTAGATTTAGCAGGAATTAATCATTGCAAACATACGTGAAAAGGGAAAAAAAAGAGAAACATGTAAGAACCCAGAAATTCTGCATTAGCAGTATACAGAATCTAGCAAACATTTGGGTACGCTCCAGGTAGTGTTTTACTAATAACGGCTTCCTCTGAAATGTTCAGGTGTCCCAGGTACCATTTTCTCTTTCAGTGTTTAAATCCAATAGCCATGACAGAGCTTTCAAAATCACTCTCGCTGAAGGATTTTCCAGAAATATATTCTCTCCCCTGTCCAATGATGTAAAGATTCTCAGCTAATTAATGTCAGAATTATAATTTCTGTTCACTCTGTTGCCAGGAAAAGGGGCAGCAAATACCCAAGGAAGGTGGTATAACAATGACAGCAACCTTAACATAGCAAAGAAGCAAGTTGGGATTGCACATCAACAATAGCAACAACAAACCCCGAAGGTGGAAGCACAGGTACAAAAAAGGCAGATGCTTTGGGACACCGTAAGGATACTTTCTGTGCGCATCCCATGGTCTCTTCCTGGAGTCAAAAGTTAGCTCCACCAGGTGAAAGTAAAGTAGCATTTTCTCTGGCTCTTCCCTAGAGGAACTCGTAAATAAGACATCCTGTCCTATTAAATATCCTAACTATAGGATATTTACCAGGATATACATCCTATTTGATATATATCCTATTTGAATGCTGGCATTCAAAAATGAGTGATGGAAAAGAACTCTATCCTACGAGCATGTTTTCTCTGCCAGAAACAAATTTAGATTGATATTTTCTTTTGGTTTTAGGAAAGAAAACTCACTCTGATCATATTACTCGGGTCCTTCGTTGCTAATCGAGTACACAGCAATGAATTTGGGGCCTTCACTTTCCTTTTACCTTGCCTTCAGATATTTAAATTTTTTTTATCTTTATTTCCTTTTCCCCTCTTTCATCCTTACTTCACATTGATATAACTTTCCTATAAGCTCCCCTGTGTCTCCATCTCATCTCAGGTGTGTATCTTGCCAGTTCCGTCACATAAATTACTTCAAATTCCATTGCAAAAGCTGCCCACCTAGTAACAAGAAATTCATTGTTTTCTTTTTATTGCTCTTTCCATTCTAAGTAAATGGAAATATATATTTAAAAGTATTCATGAGAGGCAGACTATCAGTCTCTATATGCATTTCTTGCAGTTCATTTTATGTTTTCATCGTGTGCTTCCAACACAGGATTTAGCTTTGACAAATGTAACTTCAACAGCTTACTTCTCCTAAAAAAAGATGATAGGGAAGAGTTGGATTTTTTTTTTTTTTTAACAGAACAGAAGCTATATACTGAAACCATATGTCATTTTTTTATTTTGGAGTATGTAAAGATTCCTTGGTTTTAACTGACATCAATTCACATACACCATACAACATGATTTTTTCTCTGTGAGTATTGATTTGAACTAGTTGCTTATAAAGACTCACTTGTATTTGTCATATTTTATTTGTTTTGTAAGGAAATCACGGGAAAGCAAACATTTCTTGGCCACGTGAATAACTGATTTTTCAGTTTCACTCAAAACAAAAAGATAATCTGAATGAATCTGGGTTTTGCTCAGTTTTAATATTTTCTCTCTTGAATATAAAATTTTAAATCATTCCTCACTTGGATAGTTATGGCAGTTAGGGAAAAACAATGAGATTTAATAGTTAATCTGAAAATTGTAATACTTAGGTGAATGAATAAGTGGGAGGCTGGCAGATCAGGCTTCTGTATCCTACGCCAGTGAATGGCAAAATCTAAGTGAATGCAGGATTATTAAAGGGGTACTGAGACAACTAACGAGCTCCGAACTGTTACATCTTACACAGCTGAGCTGCTCTTTTAGGATGCAAAGATTCATTCAGCCACTAAACCTTTGTTTTTCACATCATAGGTACACTCCCCAGCCTCCAGAAATCCTGTGGTTTGAGGCACAGGGAGGGCGGGAGTGGAGAAAACAAAGGAGAATACTTACTAGAATTTCTTTGCTTTTCAGGAAGATTTGCAACTATAGATCTGAAAATTTATGCTCAGCAACAACTTTTACGGATTCCATCACTTCCTCTGGATCCAATGTATTCTTTCCATGACTTATATTTTGGAGGTTAACTAACAGAGGCCTGAGGTAGGTCAAGGCTATCTGAAAGGTGTGTGAATAGTGTGCAAGTCTCTGAATATGAACATCTGTGAATTTTTGGTTTACTCTGAATCTTCTAGACTACTAAATCCTCCTTGTTCAGGTAACACAAGAGAAGACCTCCACTGGTCCTCCACTCTTCCACACTGGAAGAGTGAATCAGGTGACAAACAAACCTACAGAAAGCACTGGGAAACCAGACAGCTTTTCAAAACATAAATGATGACAGCTCCAATTTGAAGGCACTGAAAAAATAAATATTAAGTAAAGAAAGTTAATCTTTATTCACAGCATTCTCACAAATTAAAGGTTAAAAACAGGCAGTGTGAGCTCACTAGCAGTTGCCAGCTCATATTTAAAACATTGTCACATCAACTTATTCTTTTGAGATAATGTCACTACACTCACCCTATACACAAATGTTGCTTATTTCCCTTTGCCATTTATTCAGCTTTGTGGCAGTAATTAGCAAAGGACCGTGATTGACTCAGAGAAAACTGAAGACATAAAACAGGAGCATGATGTGAAATGAAATTTCTATTACCATATTTACACCTTCCTCTTACATTTCACTATACAAATCAGAACTAGGAAGAATAATAGTGGAGGGTTTTTTAGATTCTTAATAATCTTTTCCTGCTTGTTTTAATTTTGCATTTCACATTCAAAGTTTTTTCTGCCCTCTGTCCTTTTTCCACTCAGTTGCCTGTTTACAGCAATTTTGTTGTATCTAAATATTAGACTCGAGTTCCCAAAGCTAGCTAAAAAGCTCTTAAATGTTCCTTGAAGCTACTTCTGCTGCAGATTTCTGCATCCATTAGTTGCCCTGATACAACTATTCTTAGGGCATTACTGAAACGATCAAGCTCAGAAAAATAACTTCAAGAAAAGTTATTGTTATTTGTTCTGTTTTAGCCATATAAGCACAGCATAAGTAATTGATCCAGCATAGTTTAGAAAGATGTTCAGAAGGTCATACAAGAAGGAACATGACACCAGAGGTGGGGTATGGCAGTAACCTCCAAAACTAGCTTTATTCTCAGAGATTTAACAGGGAAGCTCAATTTCCAACTGAAGTTCGAACTGCTTCGAGTATGAACTTACCTCCCTCTTTTCCTGCCATCCCTGGGGCTTCCGTGAAATGAGGCATTAAAAAAAACCCCAACAAACTCTGCAATTCACAGGAAACAAATGACTTGTGATTCATAGCCTGATATCCTGCTTCATACTTAATTGATTCCAGTTAGGCGTAGCAGGACAGTAGTATTCTGCATTTTATGGCCTAACAGAAATGTCAGCCATCTGTTTGCACCTGCTGAAGTTGCTATGGATAAGTATTACAAATCCTGTAAGCGTCTGGGCCTGGATTTCCATACCAAGAAAGTGTTTTTTGTTGATGACTGTCAACAAGAAGGCATCGGTAACTGATGCTAGAGACACGTTTGAAAGGGAACGCTCCCTCCCATACGAACAACGTGAACATTTTCAGCTATACCTAACCTTCAGAAGGACTGAACAGACATTTAGTTCTTGCAATTTTGCTATTAAGTTATGGTGAATGAACTAAAGTGTAGAGTCTATATTACTTGGGACAGATGGGAAATTAGCATGTCATAAAATTCATAAAAAAGTGGTTGATGATGCTGTCTGTCTCAAGAAAATAATTACATAATGATTACCTCCTTTGAGAATACCAGCAGACTAGGTTAGAGAACAGCCAGTTCTCTGATTTATCTAACAGCGATTTTTCAGTTGTTTGATATCCTTCAGGTAAGACGTTTCGTATTGTTAACTTACTCCTTTTACTTACAGTTTTAACCCTTAGTGTTAAATTTTTAGATGCTTTGTGTAACTGAGCACTAGTGAAATCCAAGTTATGAATCTTGTTTCAAATATTTGCTCTAATTTAGAAACTGATTATTTTCTTCCAATATTTCTTACTTATGATGGTTAGAAAGATGTACAAAAATATCTTTTTTGTGACAGACTTCATTGTTTCCATACAGCCTAAAATGGTTGTGGAGGTCAGCAAATTCATGAAGAGCTTTTGCCATTGCCTTTAGCAAGTCAGATACTGAGCACTAAAAATAGATGGTTAGAAAGCAAAAACAGAAAAAAAAAAGCAAAAGCCAAGAAGGTAGCAGGCACTTACTCCTGAGTACAGGAAATTTAGACCACTAAAGCCAACTGAAATGCTTGGAAAACTTTAGTATTCTTAATTAATTTTAAAATGTACATTCAGAATGAGAATTTATACATAAGAATAACCCTTTTTGGAAACTATATACTGCAATATTTTGGTTTGCTTTCTGTTCCAGGATATGTCTTAAATTTGTGGAGGCAGGTGTAAAATGAGGGACATGTAGCATGGTCTGACTGCGTATCTGTGGAGAAGACACTTGAGCGTAAGGCCCCATGAGCTAACTCGTCCTCTGGGAGACCAAGATCTTGGCACACGCCTGCGAGACGGTTTTAAACCAACCATTTTATTGAAGTGGACTAATTCCAGAAGGGCTATTCTTTTCCACCTGCCCACTTTTTGCTAAGAGATGAAAGTCCATAATTTACTTCATTGCAGATTTTGTCAGGTTGGTTCAAATCAATCTCATCTGCAATTTAGACTAGAAAAGATAACTTTGCAATGAAATAAATGATGGATGTTCATGGAGTTGTGTCTAGGTTTGCTGTCTACCAGCTGTGGGAAACTTTCCAGTAGCTGAGGGATAGTGTAAGTTGTTGAACTGAGAGACAGTAAATGCGTCAGGATTTTCCTCTAGAATCTGCAAGCTTCCTGTGCTTGTGCTAATGTTCAGATATTAAACTGCAGTATAATAATCATTTTATGTGCTTTGGAATAATAAATACAGAAAAAATATCTATAAGCCTGAAGTTTAAGGACACTGGTGCATGTGAGGGTTTTTCATTAATATATTATGAATTGTTAGCAATGCAAAAAAATTAATTTACCTTTTCTATTTCTTTCTCCCAGAAATCTTCTTCTGTTCTAGAGTACCAAAGATGATCATTATACCTTTCAACTTATTCATAAAGCTAAATAACATAACACACAAAAGACAATACATTCGACATCTCCTTTGTGCAAGGAATTCAACGTTAAAAGCTGCAATGAATGAAGTAGTTCACTTGAGAGTGATAGACCACAAGATATTGAGGGCGTCCAATTACAGAGAAATTTTACAGCGAAATAAACCTGGAGAAAAAGGTAAGGTTAATAATATAAAATCTATTTATTTGCATTCTTTTATTTTTATTTGGGGAATGAGAAAGTTCCCCTAGAAATGTTCTCCTTTGGAAGGAGGGATCTCCCTCACCAGTTCTCAGAAAAGCCCTTGCAGTGGCTCCAGTGAAGCCTGCAGCAGGCTGTCCTCCAACGCTAACTACGAAAGCAGTAACAAATACCTACCCGCTTTTTGTCTGCCTAGAACTATCCATCATTTTAACATAATATAATCAATTATTAGAGCAGTTCAAATAGCGAATAGTCATCAGAAAAACAGAGATAAGGAGAGCTGGCTGCCTCAGGTCAGCACAGTTAGGGATTAAAGAGAGAGGGAAAGGAATTACAGTATGCAAGGAGGCAACGAAGTGTTTTTATCAGGTAAGCGTTTCCTGCCAGAGCAGGGAGTGAGGGAGTCACTCACCCTCCTCCGTCTCTGCTCCCCTTACGCTCAGATCTGGAATGCTGCCAGATCCCTGCTCTGTCTCTGGTGCCACGTGCTGGAAGGTGGGATAATCATGTTTTGCTGGGTAGGACCGAATTGTCTTCTGCGCACCCCTAACAGGACAAAAAATCAAGGGCGACCTTTGGCAAAGTGCAGGTTTACCTCCAGGTCATAAGAGCAGAGGCCCAGAGAAGAGCGGGAAGGCTGCCGACAGTCTCAGAAGAATTAACAGTGGTTTTGCGGTACCTGGAGAAGCTCTATGGTGGTTTCCGCCACATGCTGTTCAGTGTGCCTGACTTAACAACAGGCATGCTCGTGTAGCGGTATCCATACAGCCCGGTGAAGCCGCGTGCTGAGAATGCCCATTCTCAGTGCATGTCACAGTCCCTCAAGTGCTGGCCCTAGGCAGAGGGGAGGAGGATACTTGTTAAGATGAGCAGCATGATTCACGCTTGTCTGTCTCAGGATATGTTCATCTGGGAGGCCAGGGAGATTCTCAGCTGAGATCTCAACAGAAAGAACACTTTTCTGAAAATCCTTTTCTCTTAAACCTCTCTGAAGTTCTCAGCTTCTCCAGGTATCTCTGATTCCCATGTTTACTCAGGACACAGACAGACACTTTTTTTCCAGGCATGCAAGAGTGACTAACAGTGCTGTCGCTTACAGCTGGTCATCACCACTCCCGAGCTGGAAGTTATAAGCCACAAAACTCACCTGGCAAAACAGAAAGTCAGAAGTGTCTTATCTGCACCAGTGCAGTCAAATTAAGTCAAAAAGGTGTAACTCAAAGTGCAAATTTGGGCATTGCAGGGCATGAAGACACACCCAGATGACTATTGTACGGAAGCACACGCTTTCTGCGTGGGAGTAGGGCCTCTTACGATATTTAAACTACTACAGCTCCTTCCAAAAGGAACATGTGACTGTTCCCTCAGTTGCCTTGAAACCTGGTAGGCACGGTAAGAATGAGGGGCCAGATTAACGATCCGAATATGCTGTCACTTAAACTAAGGCCCCACAGTACAGTCACCTTAGACGCACAGGTATATAAACACACACACATCAAAGCTTTCCCAAAGACTGACAGATTCTGTCAACTTTGCATACACAGATGACATTCAATCCATTATTCCAATCAGTTCCCAAAGGTCTCAGTCATTCAAGATTTATATCTCAGCTTGTTGATGGAATCCACTTTATTTCTGGCAAAGAAATACTGAACAAGGAAACCGGAGTTAAGCAGTTCACATAAATACGAACCTAACTCTTTGGAGGCTTTTGTGCCATATTTGCATTTAGCTGACAAAGTTCAAGGAAAGCTATTTCTATACCCATTTACCGGTACAATCTATGCAATGGTATGCTGAAATAAGGAATATAGGATGTCTGTTAAGATGTATGCAACTCTTGCCATCATATCTACGCAATGATTACTCAAAGACCATCCTCACAGGTTTTCAACGGTTAGTGTTTTCAGGAAAAACAATTCACTATTCAGGGAATTCATTTGCAAGGTATAACTGTATACAATTTTCTTGATGAAAATTTCCACTGATTCTTGCCAGATCCAAAGAGTGAAACAGAAAATTTTCAAGACCCATGGCTTTTAGAAGCTCAAATACTGTTAATATTCCTTATACTCTGGAAGGGCATAAGGCAACTAAGCCTGAGTTAATTATAGATTATTGATGTATTTATTACTAGAAACAACAAATTTTTTTCAAATTCATGGTCTGGCTGTATTTTATAAAAAAATATTTCTTTGCCTCCTTTAAAAAGGCTTTAAAAGCAAGACTGAAGTTCCTATGATTTCTTTTTTATAAAGCCTTCTTTTTCCTGCCATGGGAATGATACCCTGAACCTTTTTGTTTCCTGACAAGACTGCAGCAAAGTCATTTTTTTCTGTGGTGAACATAACAGCTGTGTCACCCGGCACGGCTTTGCTAGACGACCTCTTATCGCATCCAGATGCCAGCAAGCTGCTCCACTACCGGTCCCTCTCTGAACGTAACCCACAGCAGCGGTGATGAACATCATGAGGACTACGCAACTCCTCAAACTGGAAATCAGCGAGTCACAGAATCACTGATCTTTCAGGTAGGGGAATAAGTATCAGAATTTTTATGGTGACTTTGATCATCATTAACAGTTAGACTATTTCCCATTACTCTAGAGGTATAAGGAGGAGAGTCTAAATAAAGTTTAGTCCCTGTGCAACCCAACAGCAAGATCCTTTAGTAGTCGTAATATATATTAAAAAAAGAATTAATTCTGGTTTGCATATTCCTTCTGTGGGTAACCCTTCTAAGGAGTTCTTAAGGTCATTTTTTCTTCCTTAGCATTATTTCCCAGCATAGACTGTTTAAGGACGACAGAATCACCAATACTCAAAGCGAATTAACATATACAATATATGCATGTCACTAAATTTAAGTATTTGTATTAGATTTAAAACAAACAGGCAGTTTACTAACCAGATCAGTACAAACGCTGTTTCTGTAATCGAGTTGGCACCAGTTCACAGAAAATATAATTTGAAAAGGTTCACATTTAAATGAATCTTGCTTTTCATGCTCAAATGTCATTCCAGACTCCTAGGATGAGGTATTAACCCTTCATTCACTTATATGTAAAGATACTCAGCACTGAGCTTGAATAACCTTGACTGCACTCACTCACTAAAATACAAAATTAAAGAAAAAACCAACCCTTCCTCCATGTATTGCAGTCACTTAGAGTTCTAAGAAATACCAACCCCAAATAGGTGGATAAACCCACAGTTTGCCGCTAAACTTGTGCCCTTAGACTTCATCGTGGGTGGGAGAGCCCAATCCCTGCCTTTGTCAATTATGCCTACGTAAATGAGCCACTTAACCCCTTTCAAGCAGAGTTTGTTCCCCCCTAACTCTGACAAAAACCATCACTAAACCGTATCTCTAAACACTATGTCTACCCGTCTTTTAAATACCGCCAAGGGAAACTGAGCAAAGGGAAGTCACATGTTAATACACTGCTTCCTACAGTCAGAGCGACCACTGGTAAACATGTGAACTTGTACAGGCATAGAAAATGTGTGTACATAAGTACATACCAACCCCCCTGCAATGAGCAGGGGCATCTTCAACTAGATCAGGTGCTCAGAGCCCCATCCAACCTGACCGTGAACGCTTCCAGGGATGGGACATCTCCCACCTCTCTGGGAAACCTGTGCCAGTGTTTCAACACTCTCGTTCTAAAAAAACTTCTTCCTTATATCTAGTCTGAATCTACCCTCTTTCAGCTTAAACACACCACCCCTTGTCCCATCACAACAGGCCCTGCTAAAAAGTCTGTCTGCATCTTTCTTATCAACTCCCTTTAAGTACTAGAAGGCCGCAATAAGGTCTCCCCGAAGCCTTCTCTTCTCCAGGCTGAACAACCCCAACTCTCTCAGCCTGTCTTCACAGCAGAGGTGCTCCAGCCCTCTGATCATCTTCGTGGCCCTCCTCTGGACTCGCTCCAACAGGTCCATGTCTTTCCTGTGCTAAGGGCCCCAGAGCTGGATGCCGCTCTCCAGGTGGGGTCTCACCAGAGGTGAGCAGAGGGGCGGAATCACCTCCCTCGACCTGCCGGCCACGCTGCTTTTGATGCAGCCCAGGATACAGTTGGCTTTCTGGGCTGTGAGCGCACATTGCCGGCTCAGCTCCAGCTTTTCATCCACCAGTAGCCCCAAGTCCTTCTCCTCAGAGCTGCTCTCAGTCCCTTCATCCCCAGGAGTGGTCACACTGACCTCCTGCACAGCCACTGCTCCTTGTGAGGGCGACAGCAAATGGAGCTGCAAGCCGCTCTGGCGGCACTCAGTGTGTGCTCCCACGGGCTCTCTTCATTCTTCAGACCTGTTTGCCTTACAGCTTTTTTAACAGGATGGTATGGTACTCCTCATTAGTGGAGCTTTTGAATTACTGAAAGGCTGTGTAACATTTAATTAGTCTTTATCTTTACAAGTAATAAAATGAGTACCTTTTGGTAAAAGAAGGCAGTCTCCGGCGTGCTGCTGGATAACAGCAAGTTTTTGATTTTCTATTCGAACAGCTATCAAACAGATTATAATTTTAGCTTCATTATTTGGCTAATTCACATTTCCTTAAAAGACACACGAGAGCAGGTTTATAAATATTGCAACAAAGAAATATGGAGTCAAACAGTAAGAAGGGTTTCAAAGCTGACAGACGAAAAGAATAGTTGTAAAAATACAGTTTGTATTACCTGCAAACTGTTTGGTGTTTGCTAGTTTCATTTAAACAGAAATATTCAAGAACTTCTGATATTTTCGCCATTTACCTGGTGATTATTGACACACCACATCTTTGTTTTGAATCATCTTCAGTATTATTGTATGATTTCCACATACTGGAGGTCTTCTTCCCATTTTTAACAAATTTTTAGACTTTGTCAGCCAGCCAGACTGCAAAACAAAACAAAAAATACAAAAATAACATAAATTTAAGAGTTCCAAATTCAGTTCAAATATAGTATCAAGAATGGCTTCTCCCAAAGACATGTTGCTAATTATTTCTCAAACCATCACTGTAAAATTTGCTCTCTGAAAATCTACCTCAGATCTCACATAAACTAGAGTAATGCCTTTTACTACATGAAGAAATTCTGGATTTACATCAGTAAGCAGATCATCAGGAGGAACTTCTTGACCATTGTCTAGTACCTGCATAGAAGCAGTACAGGGAAAACTACAGTGATCAGTTCTAGAATATTTAGTATGTGAAAACAGTTAGGATTGAACTAGAGGATATTTTCTTTTGTGAACAAAAGAAGTATTTGGGTAAAATATGAGTATGTAAGATTAAGTCTTGAGTTAGAATCACTTTACCCTTTTTTCTTAAGCATTGTTTTGTAAACAAAACCAGAAAATGAGAAAAAAGAAAGTTTTGTTTTTAGGATATCAGATTGAGATTTTGGTATTTCAATAGTGCGAATAAAAGTTGAAGTAATGTAACGAATCGTTTAAGAATTTAAAATTTTTCTAATGTTCTTCACATTGACAGTTCTCCCTTAACTGAACTTTTGCTACTACTCCTCCCTTCCCATTTATCCAGCAAACTTGTTCCAACCAGGACTAAGCAGGTGCCACTTTTAACTCTTGCAGCCCAGAAAATGGCAGCTGTCTTACCCCAGGTACGCTTTTATGCTTTTGGCACCTGCAAAACTTGTCCCTGCGTGCACATGCCACTACAGACCACTTGCTTGTCATGAGTCAGTGATGAGACTGGCTCCGTATCAGCAAACACGGCAGCAGGATAATGCCCAGCAGCTTATGACTGCCTGGGTCTCAGCCGAAGTCGGGAGCAGGAGGCAGAGAGAGGGGGACTTTCTCCGAAGCACGAGGATACCCACCGCAGACGTTGACCTGGCTCTCGCTGCTCTGCAGGGTGGGCTGCACGCACCTGCCTCTGCTTCTGCGCCCCTCTGCTGCCCCTCCAGCTGAGCAGGGGAGACGCCTTTTCTCCTCTCAAGTGAAACCGCAAGCTCTCATCGTAAAATGTCTGAAAAGAGAGGTGGAACAGGGGTTAGAGAAGGAGGGACTTATAATGTGCTACTTGGGAACTCTTCTTTTTTTTTTTTTTTTTTATTTTAGAGAGATATCCCTGACGGTCATCCTGATCCACTTGCTAGAGGTTCTGAGTATACGATAGAGAAGAATTTCACTAGAGAAAATGTAACCAATCCGCTTAGTGTTTTGAGTTTTAAGACTGTGAAATACGTTAACTGTTCATAATCTAAAGTAGAATGGGGTAATCTCCATTTTTGTGACGTTTCCCTAGAGTCACACGACAGATCACAACTACAAAACCCAAAAGCACACTCCAAGACACACGTAAATACACATGCACATATACATTAATATATCCTTTGGACTCAGCCATGCTAATTCATAATTCCAACTGCAGGATTCTCCAATGTTTAATGATCAGACTGAATAAATGCAATTAACATCTACTTTATGCGACAGAATAAAATTGATCTTGTCTAATTCAGCTTTTCAATCTAGCTACCATTCATCAAACTGAAAGTTTGTTACATTGGACAATTTGGTGCAGAATAAATACTACTTTGTAAAGTAATGTGATGTGAATAAATATTTTGTAACAATAAAAAAGAGCGCTTTGCTTGACTAAAGAAATAACAGAGCACTTGTCTTTCCAATATACTAAGACGCCATATGGAAAACAAAAGAATTTCCAGAAAACCTTTCTGGTGACATATTGAGGTCAATGTGAATCTGTTTCTGGCAGTGCCAGGATAACATTTGCAAACTCTCAAATTATGGGCGTTGTGGAGAAAAAAATGACTGATCGTATTAAGTAATTCTCATAGCTAGTCAAGGTCGTGCACGTACTCTTAGCCATGCACAGTACTGCTTAGCATTGCTGCACATTTTGGACTACGCAGATGACAAATGTTGCCTCCACCATACTGCTGACTGAAGGGCAGGTAATCCATTTGAATTACCTCTCAAATATTGGGTTTGGTTTTTACAAGGGATCTTCCATTTCCTTTTTGGCAACTCTTTTGATCTATCCACTTCCCCGTTTCCCTCAAATTTCAATGCAGCCCTTAAGATTAATATTCCCTAGGATAGTAAAAGCAGAGTATATGCCTTGGTTTCTGTAGGAAAATAAAAATTAAGACTACAAGCAGAGAAAACTTAATTATGTTGCTTTCTGTTTGACACTGGATAGCTTGTATATGTACACAGAAAATATTTCCTACCTCAATACCATTTCAAAGATATTAAATGGGAATTATTCCCTGAATTCAGTATTTGTGAACATTCAAAATGTGAGAGAAGACGCTGCAGTGCAGAACAGGGTTTTAATCAGTATTTGGTGTAAAAGGAAATTATGTCATCCTGATATGTAGTAAATAAAACACATTAGGTAAAAATGCCGCTAGCAGTATGACGTTTTTGGAACTAGAAGTAGAAAAGTTATAAATGATACAATTAAATTTCCTCTTTAAAAATCTCTTAATAGCTATAGTTGTAAGTGGAACGACTTGTCTAAACAAAGCAAGTAGTTACTGCTTAATGCCTGCATGACCTGGAATAAATAAATGATGTTAATGACAGGTGGGAAGACAGAAACAATAATACACTGTTGACGCCGATCTCTCTACCTTCGTTTTTGTTTTGTTTTAAAATAATAAAAAACCCCAAAAGTTTACATTCTAAATTATAGTGGCAAGCCTTTTCTTTGCATAGTGTAGAGTGACATCAAATGCAACAACGTACGGTAAGAAAACAAGCCAGCGGGATGCAAAGGAATTCATTTTCACTGTCTCCCTCTATTCACTGGAACAGCCTCAACAATTTCCTCTGTTGGGCTTTTTTCCTCTTCTGGGTTCTACATTTACACACGAGTTCAGCATCTTTCTAGCTGATGAAAAAGAGAATGCTCAAAGGGAACATTTTCTTTCTGCTTAAACATAAAAGATCTGTGATACACGGCTGCTTTTTCTAGCCTTTGGTCAATATATGCAATAAACAACAGCTGACAGTCTTTTGAGAGATTATAGTAGGCTCCGCATTTCTAGGATTTGGGAGAAAACATTTTCCTTAAGTTCACACCTGTGATAACTTAATTTTTAATCGATAGAGCTGGCCAATAGACAATTTTTGTTTTCCTCTCCTAGGCAGTAAGGAGATAACAGGGCGTATTTTAATATTAATAAAATTTAATATATATAAATATGATTTGACCTAGAGAAATGCCAAAAGAAATCTGAAAGCAACATCAAGATAAAACTTCTATAAAGATATAGCAACTAGTATTCTACCAATGTTTGTTAGATTTTTAAAGCTACTGTTTTTGTGAGAGCTACAGGTGTAGAGGAAGAGGCGGTCGCTTGTTCCTTGTTTGTTTAGTCAAGGTTTTGTTATTGCTTTTCCAGTGTCCCTGTTCTCATAATTGGTTAAAGCTTTTACAAACAAGGATATTATTTCTATTTTCACATTGCATAAAGCAGATGAAGCAATATGGAAAAGTTTAATGAAAATGGAAATAATGCCTGGTAAAGCAATTTACAACTGAAGAAGGTGCGAGAATATTGGCTTCAGACATGCTGAACGAGTATTAACCAAAAGAATCTTGAGAAATCTGCCTTTTTAGCAGAAATCTGCCTTTTAGTTTAAATATGGCTCAGCGCAGAAGATGAGAGAAAAGTTCTCAAGAGCAGAAAAGGCACAACGTAATTTTACATCTAATAATTAAAAAGAAGACACAGTTAGAAATACGATTACTTGCTACCTTCACCTTAGGATCATTACTGCCAAGGTAGACTAATAATGCAATTACTTTTAGAAGAAGTTCTTATTTTGCTGAATTAACAGAAACTGGTGGATGTACAATTTAATATGCAAATTGAAAAAGGGGGTTGTAGAATTCTGGCAAGAATTCCCCTTTTATTTGTGTGTCCTCATTATTTTAAAAGGAATCTAGACACATATCTTCAACTTCACTAACTCTTCTTTCTTTCTATCAAGTAATGGCTTCTCGTCATAATTGCTACAAATTGAGATTTCCAAAATTGCTGTAGGGAGTTAAGTGTTCAATTCACTGTGAAAGACGGAGGGAGAAGAGTGTGTTACACTGAGCTTGAAACTCACACACGTTCACCCTCCCACTGCGAAATAAATGCCACCTGGATTTTAATAAACCTTTTTTTATTAAAGGACTTTAAAGGATTTATGAAATGTTTCAGATTTAAAAAAAAAAATCGTTGGATTTTTTAGGTAAAAGGAAATTGTTATCGAAGATGTTCCGATTCTTTTGGTAGTTCTCACACCTGAATCTCTCTGCTGGAGACTTTCAGCATTACAACTTGATTTCAGATTGTTTTAAAATATTTAAATATTTTTTAAAAAATGAGGTATGGCATAATTTTTTAACGTCATATGACACTTGAACTATATTGTTTTACAACAGACTTGAGGTCCACTGTAAGATAATTTTTCCATTTAAAAGGTTTTTCAACATTTTAAAATGTATTTTTACTGTGTATTAGTGAAAAAACCAGAGCACTTTGAATAGTTTCACAGATATGTAATTGTGTTGAGAGATGACACTGGAGATGGGAGGATGAAGAGTTACTTCTAGCTTGGGAGTAAATTGTTACCTGAAATATGGCAGTCAGACGTTAGTCCTTACTTCCCCTATTTGGGAGTTTTTCATTCAAGCATTTCATTTCATTTCGTTCATTTAAAATTGGAGTAGATGCTTAAAGTTGTTTCCTACGTTCCAGCTTGAATTATTAAGCACCCAAGCATAAGCACTCACTTCTTTTTCCCAGTAGGAGAAAACCTGTGGGTTCGAGCTGAAGAGCAGGCCTAAGGTCCATAATGTCAGACACTTCATTTTTGTGATATCTGCTGATACCGCATAATACCGAAACCTTTCTGTGCATCAAGGTTATTAATGCAATGTCTGGAGACTGTTTTAAACTGCCTGCTGCCATTCTGACTGTTATTTTTACTGTCAGCTTTCCAACACAAAATGCTCCTGGAAAATGTCATATAATTTCTTACTCTCTCCTTAAGACCCAGATGTTCATCCTGGGTTAGAGAGAGGACATTCCTGGAAAACTCTACTGAAGGTAGAGAGGGACTTGTTTTCTGTCTTTAAGATACGGGGTATAGGGTTTTTATGAAACATAGCTGAAGGAAGAGGTCTGCTCGATTTTTCTAGATTAAGCCCAGGCCTGAGTTGAAGCTGGTGCTCACGCATCCTGAGGGTATTTTTTTTTTAGGCATTACTTTTTTTAAGAGCGTGCCTGCACAAATGCATGGAAGCACATCCAGCGGAGTCAATGTTCTGGTTCTTCCTTAAATGTCCTTAAATGAAAACCGATACTACTGCTGCATTTGTGGTGAAG
Organism: Dromas ardeola; assembly: GCA_013398915.1. Lineage (NCBI taxonomy): Eukaryota > Metazoa > Chordata > Aves > Charadriiformes > Dromadidae > Dromas > Dromas ardeola. Next base: position 69,336 of record VYZM01003161.1, read on the forward strand.
CTCAGCCTTGGATAAAACATCTTTAAAAAGTTAACATCCTGTAGCTACCTGCTGTAAATCTGCTCAGTCTTCTACAGACAAAGTTTTAATGAGATATGCTTCAAAGTCAATTTATTGATACCTGGGGAATCTTCTGATTAAAAAGGAGGCACCTATGGAGGTCAGGTGCCTCCAGAGTTAGGCAGTAGTTGAGCTGGATTTTAGGATTACAGTTAGGATTTAGGCACCTAAATTTCATCTTCAGGCATCAAGTTGCTTCTTTCAAAAATTGCCGTGTGGACTAACCAGCCCTAGTTATACCAACAGAAATAATTTTATGGAACATGCCCTCAGCAATGAAACCTTCACACTCATGAAATTTATGAATTTTCCTGATAGGCCTAGGTAAAGATGAAAACCGTTTCAATCAAACAGGATAAATATTTGATCTTACTTTGCCAGGTAAAAGCGCACATCACTGTCATTTGCGCTTTCAAAACTTCCAAGAAGTACTTTACTTACAGAAAGTGTAGTGCTGTAGCTTCACTGTCCCTGCCACAAGGTCTATGTTATACTACTACCTCTCTGCAGACTCATCAGCATGTGGTTAACAGAAAGATGATGAAGCGATGGGAATTAAAGAATGAAACCTTTAATAATCCTAGATATCCACAGAGTCCTAACAGTGCTTAGCAACACCACGCATTTGGTGATATCACCAAAACCACCGAATTTAGGATTTACTATCTATTGTAAAATCCAGTTCCAAGGTCTGCAGCTTTTCAGTAGCTACTATCCTTAAGATGTTTTTCCTTTTTTGTATTTTTAACCATTTGATATACATTTTACTGCTTCACTTGATCTGATCCCGCTCGATGGAAGGTGTTAGGATTTTCACAGCTGTGGAATATTTTCAGGCCAAAAGGCCAAAAACCCCTCTTGAAATTCTCTCAGAGTGTTTTCAGTTGCCACAGGAGCAGCCCTTGGGAAATGAATACTATGGGACCACATATTCACTGGTGCCATAGGCCTAGATCCTGCAAAAATACATCTCATTGATTAAGAGCGCAAATCTGAATTTCTGAAAATAACTCATGTTGCTGTAACTTTCAGCAAGTTAAAAGATAAGGCTAGAAGGATATGTACAAAGAGCCCTTATTCCCCTCTCTGACCATTTTTCATGCTGATTGACCATAAAATAGCTTGGAATTGGAAGTTACAGGGCTACATTAGTGGTCGTAGGACTGTATTAATGCGCTACTTCTCTTCAAGCTAATGAGCTCTGCTAAGCACCTTGAGTACTGTCCAAGCATAAGTTACTGCAAATACTTATTCCATATGAAAATATTAGTATGTACAATAAAAACAGGAATCACTTCAATGTGCCCTAGAGTCTTCTTTTATACAGAAACCCATACCTTTACCATTGAGTTCAGGGTCCTTTTGCTGTAGATCACATCCCTTACGTAAGTAAAACCGAGGAGTGCCAGCTACTTCACGTATTAGTAGGAATCTAAGAAGTAATGTTCTTGTCAGTAGGAACAGCAGCTCAATTCATCTTACTATGCCCAATCACAACCTTGTATAATAATGTTGTGCTCCCCCAGAGAGGAACAGAATGTTTCCTTTTGTCTTCATTTAGTGTTTGCCATTTACCCTTTATAAATAATATGCCGCAGTTAGGAATCCTCATGCTGCTAAAATTAAAACATTGTTTTCCTTTTGGCATCCAGGGATCTGCGAGAGAACAGGAAGAACTGGTGCGTGTGACCCTTCTCAACGAGAAGAAGTTGAAAGGCTGCATTTTAGGCTTGGCTCCTAATTTACCTTTTAACAAATGACACATTCGTCTTTTACTGCACACGCAATATGCCTTGCTCTGGCGATGTCCCTGCAATACCTGCGGGGAACCTACAGCAAGGGAAGAGGGGACTTTAAGATAATATATCTTACTCCGAGTATGCAAAGCTGTAGAGGAGGCTGCTGCAACCCTGGCAGCCTCCAAGGAAATATTATTCATTATGTATTTACAGTTATTGGATTAAAACTTTGTAATGTGCTCTGTTCAATTAATAATAATACAGAGCGGAATGAGCTATGAAATGCATTGTGCCTTTTAAAAGATCTAATATAAGAAAAGACAAGCAGTTTGTCCTAATGAATGCATCTAATTGGTGCACTTTATTATAAAACACTGGAACAGCATTTTTCACAAGGCAGTGCTATTTGTAACAGGCTGTCTCCAGCACGTCAGGGTGTAATAAATGTGCTGCAGACTAGAACTGCTGATTAGCATTTCTGGAAGCCCGGGAAGTTAGTGGAACTTGTTTGCTATTGCAGAAAGACCTTCCGAATCCTTGTGGAGGGACCCGCGGCACTGCGATCCGTTAGGGGTATGCTTACGTGACCGACCTTCTGGAGATCTCTGCTTCCAGCCCCCCCGGGAGGCAGGCGCAACTGCGGTAACCCAACAGCCAAAACAACAAAGAATCACTACTACTTTGTTCTACCCCTGGTGACTTCCCCAGTATTGATACACAAAAGAGGCTTTCAATAAATACTGTCTTCAACAAAGTAGAGTTTTCACAGCAATAACTTGAGATAGGCGTCTGGTTTATGTATGACTGTAACTCGCTGTCCACACCATCCTTTGTTCATTTATGATGAATGTAAAGAGGAAGAAAGAAAGGATGCACACACAAGATTTCTTTTGAGTTATAAGAAGAAACAAAAAGCCCTAGAGGCACTTCTGAAAACACACCTTAAAGCCTCAGAGGAAAACAGTCAACAGTCAATACTCTTTTGGCAGGACCCATATAGAGAATGACATGACAGCATTCAAGCAAAATAGTTTAGATAATATCAAATCTATGCAGAAATCAAATCTATACTGAAGAAATAAAAGACTATGAAAGGAGTGAGCTTTGACCCAGGATTCTTTTGTTTGCACTCTCTGTAACTAAAAAGTAGTTTTTCAGGCCTTTATTTCCCCAAAAGCTGTACCAGTAAATACAGTCAATTTTTTTTTTTTCCTTTTGAAATAGAGGATACCCAAGAAAGCTTCCCTTGGAAAAATAAACTTACCCTTTCAGACTTCAGTCCTCGTATAAGGAAGCCTTTCAGTCTCAGCGGTAGCTTTCATTTCCCTTCATACTTGCCGCTGAAAGGCACATCCCGCACACCTCGCTAGGGCTTGCAGTCCATTAGCCTGGGCCTGGGAAACACGTCTCCCAACTTTATGGCGTTATTCAGCATAACCGCATTAATCTGCCTTAATACATTTTCCTATAATAAGATGGATCCACCCCATTACTTTTACTAATTTATCTGAAAGAACAGAGGCTTCCACGATGGTTGCTTGGGCACTGCCCTGGTATCTACAGCATTCAAAAACCTGCTGATTCTCTGTAATGTAAGGGGATAAATTATACAGCCATATAGGGAGAGTATGACTGTATATTTACCTTCTCTAATGCCCCTGTCCCTGAGAACGGCAACTTTATGTTCAAGAAGCAGTAAAAACGAGGCCATGGGTTACAAGTAAACACGCTTTGGATATGTATTTCTGTTAGGAGTCGAAGATATAACTGTTCAAATGAGGTAGAAGCAGCAAATAGGCATCAAGCAAACACAATCAAGGTACCAAATGCCGCCTTCTGTCAGACAATATACGAACCGATTACAGAATCACACAATGGTAGGGGTTGGAAGGGACCTTCGGAGATCATCTAGTCCAACCCCCCTGCCAGAGCAGATGCACCTACAGTAGGTTGCACAGGAACACATCCAGGCGGGTTTTGAGTATCTCCGGAGAAGGAGACTCCACAACCTCTCTGGGCAGCCTGTGCCAGAGCTCTGTCACCCTCAAAGAAGTTCTTCCTCATGGTGAGATGGAATTTCCTGTGTTCCAGCTTGTGCCTGTTGCCCCTTGTCCTTTCACTGGGCATCCGTGAAAAGAGTCTGGCCCCGTCCTCTTGACACCCCACCCTTTAGATATTTATAAGCGTTGATGAGATCCCCTGCCAGTCTTCTCTTCTCCAGGCTAAACAGACCTAGGTCTCTCAGCGTCTCCTCATAAGAGAGATCCTCCCGTCCCATGATCACCTTTGTAGCCTCAATGACATCGTATTATGTTTTCACAGCAAGCGATGCTTTGAGACCAAACCGCAGGGAAGTTGAGCTGAGGTTTTGGACTGCGTACACATCCCAGGCCTGGGCTCTGCTGCCCAGACCACCAGTGGTGGCTGAATCACCTGTGTGCAACATACAACACGGTCCAGGGAATGCTGCAAAGCCTTCCTTGGTATCACTCAGTCCTGGCTGCCCGTCCTGGTCTCAGGATGAAATCAAAGAAGTGTAATTGATGATCTCGCTAGAAAAACAGCAAAGGCTTATGTGATTCACAGCAGATTTACTGTACTCCTGCTACCCCTTCCTGCCCAAGGGTGGGCGTCGTGGGAATAATTATGTTGATTAAACAAGGCCGAGTAACCCTGCACCAGTGAGCTATGCTGGCTTTGGGCCACTCTGTACAGTATCTGGGCCACTGTCTTCATTATATTAACATAATTTTATATGCTGCTGCTTCTGAATATTATTTTCCTTGTCTTTTTCTTACTTGTCTATTATCTACTTTTCAGTGGTATCTACTAATACTGATCCTGATCCTGGGTCATTGTGTCCCCAGATGTCTACGGTCTTCTGTTCTTTCACTTCAAGCCCCATTAGGGGCAGCAGCAAGGACTTGGTAGGCCAGAAGGGTGAATGGGAACGAGTTTGGAAGACTTTCTCTTCATGGCATTGTCTCTTCATGAGGCCCTGGGGCATACATTAGATTCCCAAACGTTATTTAATGCTGTTTCCCCTATGCTCAGATCCCCCCAATAAATTGGCTTGTAAGACAACAGCCCTTACAGATGGTTTGGCATCACAGGTCCCTCAGGAATCATGATTTCATGAGGGAAATAAGTATTTCAAGAAATAAACTCTTTATGAGAATTCTGAAATTCTTTGGAGACTTCAAAGACATGACTGTACAATAGTATGTGTATGGCCTCTTGACATTCACTAGACAGCATGGAGAAAAACAAACCAAACCAAAGAAAAACAAGAACGAAAGCCTTCTCTTTTGTGCCTTTGATGACAGGATATAAAAGAAATTGTGAGTTTCCTTTTTAAAAACAGTGGTCCTAATTAGGATTTCTTACACACTGGAAACAATCTGCTTAATAGGTCATAAATAAATTACGGCTATTCTACATACACAGTCAAAATACAAACCTGGATTAGCTCAGCTTGATGGAAAATATTTGTGTATCTTGTAAATCAAACTGTGTCATCTAAAGGCATATTTCGCCCTGCATTTTCAATTGATTGAGCCTGAACTGAAATGTTGCCTTTTGGGTCAGAGGCTGGTATTGGCCTTTTAACTTGCTGTGCAAGAGCTTCCAGGCCTGAACTTTCTCAAGCATAAATGTCAATACAGCAGTCAAAGTGTTTGGCTTATTCCAGTTAAGACATCTTTTTGTGTATTTCCATATATAGGATAACATTAATATTAAAAAAAAATAATCCCTGAGTTCTGCCTATTATTTAGAATATATGCCAACATAGAAAATAAACGAAAGCATACTGGGGAGATTCCCCTACATGTTATCTCTGGAATACATACGGTACTGTAATTTCTTAGAATAAGTGCATAATGCATAAACAATTCTAAAGGTAGCTTATAAAAAGGATATGCATGGTGTATGATTATTACAAACTATTTTTCTATCTTTAAAAGGTTCATGATAATTTTTGTTTCAGTGTTCCTGAAGAATGGCATGGGATGCAAAAAGATATCTGAAATATATACAGATAGGTAAAAAAAAAAATGGAAAAAATACGTACTGAAAATAGATGAGAGTTTTTAGTAAAGGGACTACTATTTACATTTCAGATATTTCATTATCCCTTTGGTCTGAGCTAAATTTCAGGTTGTCTCTGCAGCAGAAGGGTTTTCAGAGCTCACACAAATCTTCTCTAGCTGAAGAGAGGAAGAAATGAGCAACAGAGGTGAGTGTCTGTTCACATTTCAAAGTCTCTTGCAGTCATCATTTTACCCTCAAACAACTTAGTGACTAACTATACTCTTAAATTACAGCTCATTAAGCTAGCATCATGGGTTTATAATGCACCAGCTACTGTACATCAAATTGCTAAAATAACCACTTCGACTGATTTCCATTTCCCTTAGTAAGATACAGCAACTACCCTTATGTTTTGGGAAGTGGCTTCTCCACATCCCAAGCCTCTTGCTTGCTGAAATTGAGTAAATACATTGTAAAGAGCTGAAAGGTCTATTTCCTGGTAGATTAAAGGGCTTTATTACTTGTAGCTTCAAGGGTCTTGGTGTTCATTTTTTAAAATATCTTCGTCCTAATTAGGATCTTTTTCCATGATCCAAACACGGTCACTTTCTTCTAAGTATGTGAATGAAAATCAAGATTTTTATGAAAGAATTTAAGTGTTTGAAGACAACAGTACAAATATGCAAATGTGATCTCCTCACAGGAATAGTGAAAACAGCAATATTAAATATATTTCATGGCTAATGTATGTTGCTTTTACAAAAGCGACAGCTGCGTGACTCTATTGTCACACTACTGTGGCTATATTATACTACATGTGGTTTATTAATATGATTTTACAATTTTTGGTTGGGTGGAGCACAGGGCTAAGGGAGCTTCTCTCCGTTCAGAATACTGTATACACGTAAGTCCTGTGTGACACACAGCATGCTTTTGCCAATATAATTCATATAATTAATTTCCTCCTAAATTATCGTGCAAAATAAAAATAAAATTCTAAATTTACCTATTAATTTTGACACAATTTGGAGAGATAGAAAACATTCACTTGAAGCTGAATAACCGTACGTGCAGGGAGACAGTTTGGTATCTTCGAAGCTGTGAAAAAACATATTGATTTCTGAGAATTTAAGGGGGGGTTAATAAATACTTATCTAACACTTTTCCAGAAATAGCCAAGCTTCTCAATACAGTCTTCGTTACCTGTGTTAAGTGGTTGGTCACATTACAGCATTTCTCCTTCCTGATTGTGTAATTTTTTTCTCTAAAAACCCAAGCACAAATGCCGAGCAGAGTGTTCCAATGGGGAATAACGGGTTATTTCACTCATGCAAAGTTTAGTTTGGAAAAGAAATGTATTCCTCAGAAGAACATCAATGTCCAAATAGTCGAGCAGTGAGGATGCGAGCGAGCAAGAGAGAAAGCAGCCAATAACCGCTCACGTTGCCAGCTGTTAATACAGACTAATGGAACCCGAAGGTAAAGACACCCCCTTAAATGCTGGCTCGGTGCTATTTGATCAGTCGCACCGGGGGCACGTTTGCCCATAAAGAAGTCTGGACTTGTGTTACGAAGCAGATGAACATACACAGTTGTCACAGTAGAGTCAACCTTTGTGCTAGGCTTCGAAGTACACCGAGCGCACCTGGCTGAGGCACAAGGCAGCGTCAAGCATCAGCCTCGCCAGGCCTTAGTGGCAAAGCTCCATATACACACAACGCGAATATATAGAAAGGGAGTAAAAAGATACAGAAATAGATCTCTGCCTTTCCTACATATTTATACATGAAATTGCTAAGAAGGCGATGCTGTAGGTATGCATGCTTCCAAATGCACAGGCACCCTCTCAGACAAGTCAAGCCCAGATGCTCCTGAATGGTCATACAGATGCCAGAGCCAGAGAGCAGACGGCCGAGCCTGGTCTGAAGCCTTTGGCCCTTTAGGACTCAGACACTTTAGAAACTAAATCTCTTCAACAGCATATCTATATCCATGTGTATGTTCATATGAAAGCACGTGTACATCGGAAGGTTGTATGTGGCATTCAACCATAAAGTTCCTAAATCTCAAGCGCAGAGCCCCGTAGTGTCTAATGGACTCACCGTTGTTTCTTAGGAGTTCAGAAGCTGGAATCACCAGACTGTGTCTTCTTCAATTATTTATTTCTCATCTACAATCACTTCATCTCCAAGGATATGAATGTGATATTACTCAGCTGTTTATTCCTCATAAACCATTTTACTACACTTAGGTATGTCAAATCAACACAGAAATATGTAACAGGCTTATTAAAACAGGTCATTAAAGTCTTATTATTGCTCAGTATTGATAACAGGACTGAAAGATAATAAAACACGATGTTTCAAAAGTGAGCAATATAAAAGTCACAAAAGAACAGAATAAAAATTTTATTATGCAGTGTCAGGAATGTAAATAGTTTCAAAAATGATACTGTCAAGCCTTTTGGGACCCATCTCCTGGTGCAGTCTCTTCTCAAAAAGAGAAAATAGAAATAACTTCACAATGCAGATTGATAGTTTATAAAATCAGTGCAGACAACACTGTGCTCAGTGATCAATGTTGATTTACATCAGCCTAAGTTTTGGACACTAACTCTAAATATACACTGCAGAACCAAAATTTGACCTACCACAGGAATATACAAAATTCGTTAATTTAGGAAGTAACATCCTCCCACAGTTAAATCATCAGTCCATCCATCTATACTCTGAAAAACCTTTTTTTTTTTTTTCCCCTTGGTTTTCATCTCTCTGGAAACATTCCTTATCTGTAAAAGTAACATACCTCTTTTTTATTGCCTGATTGTGTTCCAAGCTTTATTTACGAAAAAGTCTTCCCAGCACAAATATTTATGCATGAGATGATGAAATTCTGTTTTAAGAATATCTTCATGGGGGGGGTTGGAAATGCACTTCCTGGGAATATTTTGGACAGCAGAATGGTGTTACTTAACTGCTGCATGTCTGTCACCTTTTCAGTACCTGCGTACGTTTTCCAGCAAAACTGAATTGGGAATTGAATGAAAATTCCAGTGGAAAGGATCTTCTGTATTATTTGTTTTCCTTTTAATTTGCTGTCAAAATTCACTTGGGTTGTATTTTAGTCGTATTAGATGGAAGTCCCTTTACAAAATGTGGCCCTTATGTAAGAGTCAAGGCTGTCATTGAATTTCTAATATTTTTTACGTTTTTTCCATATTCAGCTCTATACAACAAATAAGTAAGATGAAAGAAAACAGTGAATTAGGTTTGGGGTTTAACAGGTATCTCCTACATCATCAGTAATAACAGAGCAATTGAACTACCGTCTTGTTTTGGCTGCTGAGCTGAATAACTGTTTTGAGAATTTCTCCGTGAAAATAATTTTTAGGGAAAAACTAGTTTAATTTAGTCAACACATAATTTCTTGTAGCAAATAAAAGTAATTTTGACATTTTGAAACCGTGCCAAGATTTCTAGAGAAAAATTGGAATTCTTTTGCAAAAGAATATTATTGTAATTAATGCTTTTGTTTCTGTTTATCCTGCCATCTTGCTTTCCTGACCGTACATAATTACTACTAGAGCCAAAATGGTTGCTCAGCTTTTTCAGCCAGAATAATTCCTACAAAGGCTAAGCAATTTGAAAGCTGTCATTTCATAACATCCTTACGTAAGAGGCTATATTTTTTCTTCTTTGTCTTCAAAGATAAAACTTCGTAATTTCATATATTGAAACTAGGAGGAAATGATTCAACTTTTAAGGACTAAATGTGACAGAATGCTAAATATGTCCTAAAAAGTGATCAATGTTCCAATCTGATGCTGAGCAAGTTTCTTTAAAACAAGTTTTGTTTCCCCGGTCTCTGTTTTATGATATCTGGTTGAAAGATGACGTACTTAATTCCTGTTAAACATTGTTGGAAGTACACGAGTATAAACTCCACGTATGTATCAGGAAGTAATCATGATACTGGAAAGAGTGGAGATTGAATGATGATATTTTGGCTCAAAAAGGTATGTTTTCTGATTAATTAAAAAGGGGAAAGACATATTCTCTTACAACCTAGGAATTTAGGGTGCATTTCATCACTCAGAGGAGCCAACACTTTGCAGGATTAGGCAAATACCAATTCTGCAGCTGTTATTCATCAATTTTTGCAGATCCGACGTAAAGCTAAATCTGAGTCTCACAGTCTTAATTTTTTTTCTAACTCCTAGGCTTTTCATTTTTCATCTTGACAATGTTTCTTTAGAGAAATGATACAGTATAAACACACTTTCTGAAGGAATTAAGAGAGACAAATACTTAGAAGTAACAAAGAATGCCTACATTCTTGCCTGGACAGAGCACATCCCACGAATAAAAAGGGAAGGCAGCTTGCTGCTCTTGGATTTTCCAAGCTTCCCTCTCTGAGGAGCAAAGGGGCCGACAGCAGGAGCAGTGGAGGTGAGCATGCCACTGCCAAGTGACATAAGAGAGACCTGGACCCGTATCAAAAGTTTTTTAACAGATGTTAGAACCATTTTCTTATGTTGTCTTGTTTGGTGACCGTGATTCAGACACGTCTGATATTCTACCAGAATGCAGCACAGCTTATCTGATAATTTCAGTGTGCTTTACACATTAAAAGTGCAAATTAATAGAATACATACCAAGCAATTAGATGACTTCTTGTGACCTTTCCATTTACACTGCAACAAAGACGCGCACTTGGAATTCACTAGTAAACCATTTTCTGGCTTCCATACAGCCGTTTTAATGGAGTTTGGCAATATTTAAATCAAAAGGGGAAAGATGAAAGCTAATTACAGGCAATATACTAATGCTCAAATAATTTGTATTAATAGAAATTAAAAAGAAAGGGGCAAAAAGGAGCCGGTATTACATGGAGTGAGCACATTTTTCTCTACTAATTTAAACACCACTATGGGATAATTTCTGTGTTGGTCTGTGCTGATACTGCATGACTTTTATTAACATGAAAGGGACCACTGAATTTATCTCCAGTAGACTGGAAAAACGTACCACATTATTTTTGAATGCAAATGGAAACAACACAGGATCTCACTGCATACTTAAGTATCTGAACCACACAGTTAAAACACTCACAAATCTTTGCGTGGCTCCTCAGCGTGCTAAATACTGTATCCCAGGTTAAAAATGGACTCAAGTAAGGAGCAAATTGTCATTTTCAGAAGAAGGTGCTCTTTCAACGTGAAAGACTTCTTTTTCCTAAACACCATCAGGACTGCACTCCAGACTCCATCTCTCCCAGGGGCGCAGAGGGTGCAGGACTGATGTCCAAGGGATCCTGCGGGATCCCTGGATCCTCTGGGGCTGCCAATGGGCAGAGCATCAACCCTGCACTGGGAGCGCTTCGGTCCTCTGCCCGTCACCAGCCAGGGCAGAACCTCACATTGTGCCTCTCACCCCCACAATGAGGGACAGTTTCAAGAGAGTCATTTTGCCTCCATGGCTTATTTTACTAGGCATTGGTAAGAAATAGGCAGTTTTCGTTTGTTACAGAATGGAACAAACCTTTTCGCAAAATTCTTATGCTTATTTAATAGTCGCTTTAATCAAAACACTTCATTATGGAGTTTACAAAGGCATTTTTTTGGTTTTGAGTTTTTTTCAGGATGCACAGACAGAGGTATGTTGAAAATGTGTGTGCTGTGTCACAGGCTCTGAAGGGGACGTAAAGAAATGTTTTAAGTTCTGCTAATTTTTGTTCGCAAGTCAGATGCTCTTTTCTTAAATGATTTGAAATATGAATTATAACAACGATACAAAAGGAATATGCTAATTATCACAGTTCACTCCAGACGAGCCTCCATTTTGCCAAATACAGGGGGAAGTCCTGGGTAACTGAAAAACTGAGATAAGTTTCCATAATAATTTACATTGAGAATTCACCATCTAATTTCCAGACTTAGAAATTCAATGACATTTACTGTTATTCTTCTTATAGTCTCTATACAAACCAGCCTACCTCTGAGGATGTACACTTTGCTGAAAAGACATTTTCTTTCTTCCAAGAAGTACCTATTTCCAATGAATATGGTTCATTATTAGTAAGCAAAATTTTCTTAAAAAAAAATCACTGTGTTATTCCACAGGCCAAGATTTTAATGATAATCTTATTTAGCCAAAATCATGTTTTGAAAACAGATTTACTACAAGGAACAATTTATTAAGGACAGGAGAGTCTTAGAAAACCAGCTCTGAAGCATGTACTGAAATGATGTTGTGTTTCCCTTTTTTTCCTTCTCTCTCTTTGTGTTGTTGAGTTCACTTAGGGCTCGATTATGCAAGTCAGTGCATAACTGCCCCTTGACTTCTGTGTTACAAAATCCAGCCTTATTGAATTTCCTGTTTATATTTCTAACCTAGTTGGTATTCCTGTCATGTGGCCTGCGAACACATCCAGCACTGGCTGCATGCTTTCAAGAAGGTCGTTGTTCTTTTAGGATCACCAAACGATCATGAGTGAATCATGAATCAAGATGGAAAACATGAGGGGAATGTTCTCCTGAACGATAAGAAAACACGTAACTTCTGCAGCGCAAGTCAAATGACTCATCCCTAAAAGGAGCATCATTTTTCTACCACTGGAATGGCAGCCTGCAGATTTTCATGTGGCAGTCCTGGTTCTCGCTAAACATTGATTAACTCAGGACAGCATGAAGTGTTTTTGGTTTATGGCTAAGATCAGGCCAAATATTTCTTGTCATCTGCTTAAATAAAAAAGACCTCTTTCCAGGCCAATCATCTGTCTTTAAAGAGCACGTTGCAAGAGCCAACGTGTTGTGAATTTCACTGACTGTACCATGTTATTTATCTGAATTTCTTTAATGGCACTTCTTAGAAGGTAAAGCTCACATGCCAAAGAGTTAGGGTAATGGTGGTTATTATTGATTTCTTTCTTTTCAACCCTAGGGAGAAGTCAAGGAACTAGTAATTACTTTTGTCTTCTTAGGATCTATATTTGCCATCTGTGTCTTGAGGAGTTTCATACAAGGTTATCTCACTGTACTGTTTGAAATACAGTTTGTTCTTTCTTAACCTTGCTTTTTTTCCTAGGAAATATTTAAACTGAGGTTGTTCAAATAATTAATCTTGCAGCAGGCTGCCAGAAATTTTAAAAGATTGTAAATTTTGTTGTCCTAAAGTATTACCCACCCATCCTTGGGGCCAGAAAAAAATTGCCCTTGATCAAGTATTTTATTTGGATTGCACATTAACCCTTTAAATGCTTTTTAAATTATGTTTATCTTTTCAATTATTAAAGCAAAAATTAACTTCAGATTAAGAATCCTAGGATTGCACATTTTAAAGATGAAAGAATGTTTTGGCATTTTCGTTTTCCTTTTGGATAATATAGAGTGGATTGCTAAAAGAATCTAGAACTGAACAAAGAAGTTATTGAAACTTTGAGAAACAATAAGAAACAACAATAGCAGAAAAAAAGAATTGTATTTGCTTGGTATACATCGTAACAGTCTACAGCTGTTTAAAAGGAGGTTTCAGGGAGGGTGGTAATGTAATATTGTGCTTATCTATTATGCAGAAGAGAATCTGCTGTCTGAAAGCAGCAAATTCAACGAGTTTGAATTGTAGAGTGATAGCTGAGCTAGACATTACAGACACACCTCCCTAATAAGAGGTAGTAAGGTGCTAGAGTAGATTCCAGGGGATGTTATTCCAGGTAAATTTTGGAATCTCTGAAACTGAAGATTTATAAAAGGAAGTTAGACAACATCTGCCAGTAGTCTGTCTTTTCAGGTAATGGACAAAGGGACCCTGTGGTGTCCCTTGCCGCTCCATCTTGCACAGATTTGTATGAAACAGAAAGAGTTGTCACTAACCAAAACAGCTTATTATCTAAAAACATTTCTATCTCTTTAGAAAGGTCTTAAATATTTTTTTTAGAGCATCTAGAAAGGTTTCAAGGTTTTTAGAAATACAGCTCCATGTTAGGCTTATTCTTCTCATTTTAAGAATTGTTCATAAGCTTTTGAAGATAAGTGGGAAGAAGTTCAATAGTTCCTCTGGATGCTTTTTTCATCTGGTGCTTCTCTGGTATTTCAGGTTTTGTGTCCCCCTTGTATTTTGCTGTTCAATATCCTTTTTCCTTAATCCTCTGCTCTGTAGTTAATTGTATTTCCAGAACTTGAAATCCTCTCAGACATTCGAATGAGCTTTTTTAATTCATACCAAAAAAAAAAAAAAAGAGGTAAAAAAACCCTCTTTCACTTATTAGGCAAACTCATGTTTTCTCTAGTTTTACATCGGGCTAAGGACATCTTCTTGCCTGCTTTTAAACTGTGTGGATTTTCTTAAAACAGTAATTAGTGCATTAAATATGCTCAGCTCAAGTCTCCAACCTGGGTCTTAGGAAAATACATTGTTTTAAAAATTGGATGTAACATACATTCTTGGTCTTTGATGGGAAAAAAATGTCAATTTTTTACGACATTTAAAACAGTCTCGTGATGCAAGTACTATGTGTAATAGAAATTATAAAGCTTTTATAAAGAGATCTGGGTTTTGTTGTTCTGTAATTGTTAATATTTTGTGTTTGATTGCTTATAATTTGGACAAGGCAACAAAGTGACTGGAGTGAGCAATAAAGCCTTTCCTATGGGTACTGGGTATTTGCCTAGTCTCGTGGTGGTTAACCTTTGGAGATGCTGTGACATTCTCACCTCCAGTTGCACAGCATGAGGAAGATGACACAGATAGGCAGAACAATGTATACAACCTGGAAGCAACTACAGAATCATAGAATAGTTTAGGTTGGAAAGGACCTTTAACATCATCGAGTCCAACCGTTAACCTAGTACTGCCAAGTCCACCACTAAGCCATGTCCCTAAGTGACACGTCTTTTAAATCCCTCCAGGGATGGTGACTCAACCACTCCCCTGGGCAGCCTGTTCCAATGTTTGATAACCCTTTCAGTGAAGATATTTTTCCTAATATCCAATCTAAACCTCCCCTGGTGCAGCTTGAGGCCATTTCCTCTTGTCCTATCGCCTGTTACTTGGGAAAAGAGAGCGACTCCCACCTTGCTAAAACCCCCTTTCAGGTAGTTGTAGAGAGCAATAAGGTCTCCCCTCAGCCTCCTTTTCTCCAGCCTAAACAACCCTCCCTCAGCCGCTCCTCATGGGACTTGTTCTCTAGAGCCTTCATCAGCTTCGTTGCCCTTCTTTGGACACACTCCAGCACCTCAGCTATCTCCTGGTTCTCATCTAACATGCCCTGTGGGAAGAGCATCAGAGAGACTGGCTTGTGGCGTTAGCTCATCATCACGGTGAGCCGTGTCTCGTCTGCAGAGGGCACGTTACCCACTTCACCTCTTCTGCCTTCCCATGGGCCTTCCCCTGCCTGTGAGATATTTGAAAAGCAACGCTGGCACACTGCACAGCCCACTATCACAACCGCTTTGAGCTAAAACACTGGAGTCTGTCCATGTTCTGCTGCTACACAGCCCCTGCCTGGCTGCTTCTTACTGATCTGCCCTGGTGCTGTTGCAGCGGCGGTGGGTGCAGCTGGGGGATGAAGAGGTGGTGGGGCGCAGGGGGAGCAGAGCTGCCCCACAAAGGCTGGGGACACGGGGACACACCGCCGCAGAGACACCAAGTGTGTGGCCCAGCCTGCTCCCGTGCAGCAGCGCTCCTCAAAAATCTCAGGCAGAGCGCATCGGCACACGTGCAAGTCATCACAGAAAGAAGTAAGCAAGGATTAATTTTGGTTTTGTTGTCTTTTTTTTTTTTTTTTAACTAGCCAGGTGGCAACCTTATTCTTCCGCCAATTTACAAAGCTGGATTGAGGAACCAGCTGAGATCTCTCAGCCAGAAAGCCACATTGGCAGCTTTTGCCACCTATTCCTGGCCACCGCTGGCACAGGGAGCGCTCTTGAATTTGTGAGAGGGGGACTTGATTACAGTAAGCAGCTCTGAGACAACCCAAAATTGCACCAAGAGGTGCCTGGCCCTAGAAGCCCTCAAGGTCAGCAGAGGGGAAACGATAACTAAGATTGGAATGCCCTTTTACTCTTTTCTCAAAAAAAAAAAAAAATTATTTTGTTGAACTATTCCATATTTATTTATTATGATTTCTACCACCTTCCCTTAATTTCTGAATGCACACGTACATGGCATCTGGCTGCGTATCCAGCAGTTCCAAGTTTGACATTAATCCAGCTGCTGCCATGTGAATGTTGTTACCGATGGCATCCCACGGACGTCAGTATTTCTACTGCCACCGTTCTAAAGGGCTGGTCATGATGGCAGTATTTACCAAGAGGAAGAGAAGCAACACTGCAAGTTAAATGGGTTTCCTAGTTTTATGTCTGGACGAAAATAAAATTAACACTTAACGTTAATTATCATGTATTTCCATCTCCTGTCACAGAAAGATCCTGCTGTTTTATCTTCTGCGATTTCATCCCCTCTCCTACTGATGCTAGACACAAAGCATTTTACCATTAATTCTATTTCTCTCTCAACTCCTAAATGCAAGCAACTTTGATTTAACTGAAGTTTTGTTTTATTTGATTTTCTCAGTTCAGTAGTTTACCGCAGTTATCCTACTCAGATCAGTAGTTTACTGATAATGTTGGGTTGAAAGCTGCCAATTGTGTGTCTGTTTGATGTATAAGCTTTCAAAGCCTCCTTAAGGAAACTGCTTAGGCTTATGTAGTCTTTTAGTTTTGACAATTAAAGCTCTAAGGGCAATTTGCATGACAAACTTGCTGTGCCAGTGGAAGGCATCAACCATCAGCCATCTAGGACTTAGATCTATGCCTATACTGATTAAAGTTTTGATATTCATACCATCTTTATACGTCTATCTTCAAATAATATATATATATATGATGCACAGAATGATGTGCTTTGTTTTGAACATGTTTGGAAGGTTGTACACAACTGAGCTTTTCTATTTAGATGAAAAGTTAACGCTATCTTGTGAAAGCACAGATCTCTCCCTCCTTTTCCCCAAAGTCTCTACCTATAAAGACTTATATTCTTATATTTACTTCTTACAAGCCTTTTCCTTTAGGGATCCATAAAATTTGTGTTGGTTTATTTCAGTGGAAGCCGGATCGAGTCTGTTTATTCATCCTCATGGCTTGCACTTCTTTTACCCATCTGTGAAATGGTTTGTAAGTGATATACGCCTACCAAACACTGCTTGCAGCAAGCTACATTTTCCTGTTTTACTCCTCCTGATTCCGTGGTTTATTAAAAGCCTTGCACTGCCCAGGGATAGTAACATCAGTGGTTCAGATTAATTCTTTTTGGTCTTTAGCCAAACAACCAGCTAATTTTGTCACTTGGCTAATTTAGTGATGTGCCAGCAAAATTCATAATTACAGCTGAAAGTATTTGTACTACTATTGCTTGCTAAGCTAAGGTGACTTCATGAATACCACGTACTCCTGCCCTTCAGTCCAGAGGAACATATTTAATAAAAAATGCAGAAGTGGAATCTATCATCTATCCATTTAAAACTTTCATTGCTTTTGTTTTTCTTAGCAATACACTAGGCCATATGCTACTCTGAGTTACACAGGGAGATGTCTAAGGAAAGGATTTTTTTCCCTGGTTAGGAAATACACCTTGCAAGCAGACTATTTCAGACAGAATTCAAACCCCATGCAACTGAATATTTGAGTTAAAGCTCTGGTAGATGAGGGGAGAAAAAGCCCTTACATACGGTGACCTTAAGACACGTGATACTCTGTTCTTCACATGAGAAACAAGGAGAGCAATCCGTACGAAAAGCATGATTTAAGGGATGCTTTACTAAGCTTCTCTGCATTTTTAAATGGGTAAGAGTTTCGAATAAACTCTTTCATCAAAGCAAAGAAATGTAATTTCCATACAGATTTTTTTTTTTTTCAAGATAGGATTTAAACGGCCACAGCCCCTTATTAACCTCATTAAAGACAGTGTCTGTTTCACATCAGATTCACCACCACCTCCATCCTCACCAAACATGGCTGCATCCAGGACAGAGAATTTTCCCTAAATATGATTATTGTGGGCTTTCCAAGCGACAGTATTTGATAGACACTTAGGAGTCAAACTAGGAGCCTGGCTGTTTGCTAAAATACTCCATGAATTTCTTAAGACTTGATAGAACTGCTCAGTGCTTTGGTTTGGCAACTGTCAACTTCAAGTACTCAAAAACAAGCCTCCAAAAACATTAAACTACTTAAACCAGAGAAAACAGGCTAATATTTGGTGAGTTTTTTTCTTTTCTTTGCTACCCTGTGGATGATAATTCCTCTTTGCCCTTCTTACTAAGTGCAAGTCTAAAAGAGAGAGTGTCTGGGGAGGAGGGACTGGCAGGGAAGACCAGGCAGCCCAGGCCAGGAAAGTGCAGTTCCTCAGGCTGAAGCCAGGAGCAGCAGGTTTGGTACGGAATTAATCCCTGAGTACTTCTGCTGCCGCTGGAAGTACATGATAGTGCTAAGGGCTGCACATGTTCACAGGCTGCTTCCCCAGCTGCTTTGAGATTAAAATCTAGCTCCAGAGTACATGAGATGCTCAAGCGCGCTATGTCCATGTCTGCAAAGAGCACTGGAGGCCCATACTGGTCTGCCTGGGGGTGCTGGAAAGCATCGCTCCTTCGCCTGCAACTGGGGGAGCGGAGCAGAGAGACCTGGCAGTCTGTTATGGGGAGGGAGAGGAGGGGTGAGAAAGGCCTCACAGAAGAGGGAAGCGGAAATAAGGACCGTCAGAGGACTATAGAGGAGGGCAGAAAAAGCACTTAGAGTGTGAAAAGGAAGAGCTCCAACTTGTTCGTATTGCTGACTCTGACTTGATTTGGAAGCTTAGCTGTCATTATGAGAATTGGATCAGAAACAATTTTGGAAGATGATGATATTTACTTGCCAAGCCAATCCCTATCACTTACTCTGAGAGCCAGCTCCCTCAGCTCTCGGAAATAGCCTTCTCTCATTTTCTTTAGGCTGGAAGCAAATACCGATTCAATGGGAGTTGTGGGTTCTCAGCACTTTTCAGGGCTAAGTATTAGATGCACACTGAACTTAAAAACTGACACATAAATCAAGCTGGTTTGTTTCGGTATTCTGCCTTCTCTAGAAAACAAATTGTTGTAATACAAAATTGCGCATCTCGCTTTGATAGCTTATTTTAGTTACCCATGCTGATGTGCTGGGTAGTTCAAATAGGCAGAATTTGACACTGAGGTTTTCTGGCACATCACTTGTGGCGGAGCTGTGATGGAAGTGACACAGCGGTCTCTCAAAGCACTCATTGAGGGTATGCAGACTTCACACAGGCAGCTTATGAGCACAGGTACAGAGAGATTTTCAGCCACACCGTGAGCATTCATCCTTTCTCAGACACGTCTTGTGAACTTCGCCTTTCTGATTCTGCCAATTAAAGGTGCTACCTGTGTGTCTTTATACACTCATCGCTACAGATTTAGGTTTTCATCACAATAACAGTAGTGCAAATGTACATAAATAAATAAATCCAATGAAACCTTTATGGATACGGTTTATACTGCTGTCATGTAACTCTGCACTTGGTGCGAAGAAGGCTAAGTACCAAAGTAACAGGAAACAAACCTGCAAACTAAATGGACATTTTCACTGTTACCAGTTGTTTTCACTGTTACTCACCAATTGTTGACCAACTGTTTTCCAGTGGAATTTACTGGATATTATTGGTAGGGAATCAAGACAAGATCTTCTGACAGAGAGCTTGTCAGATTTACATTGGCAAAACCCCCACACATTACAAGTCTCAAAAGGTAGAGGGATATAAGCAATAATACTAGTGTCTTAGTACATTTACCAAAGAATGCATTTAGCCCTAAAAGATATTTAAGTCTTTAATCTTAAGTAAATGTTTTAGTGTTTAGCCCTACTGTCTTCAGTAGCCCTGAGTCATGTATTTAAGCAAATGCCTTGATTGTACAGTCCTACGCTATGTCAGGTAATTGAACTAATCACAGTTACTTCAATTAAATTAATGCACTAGGTAAATGGCACTTACCTTTATGAACATAATGAATATACTAAGCAAGACATATTTGAAAGAATAACTTGCTAGAAAACACAGTCTGTGGGACAACTTACGAACGAAGCCTCACATTTCTGTAACATACACACTGTTGCTTTTGGTTTTCATTCACGTTCTTGAAAAGTACACTGTGTATTGCAGAGGATAAACATGTATCTGGAAATGGCGCTTGTCAAGTTGTAAAGGAGAATAAGAAAAAGAGAGGAAAAAATATTTTATTGCCAATGTAGTATACCGTATAGTAATGGTAAACAAATCTAAATCACAGATAGGGTGTAACAAAAATCGATAGGGAAAATTAATTGTAAACTAACCATTTCTCCAAGGAAGAACAATGCTTTTATCTCTTTTCCCATCTTTTTCATATTGACATTAACATACCATTTTCCAGGTAACAAAACTGGATATTGGTGGTTTTCTTTTTCTCCATTCAAAAGTTTTACTGGATTTACATATTTGAGATAATTTGTGTAGATAAAATTTCTCCAACAGTCAATACATTTTTACCTCCTGGATAAGGAAACTATCTAAAACTATCTAAAATAAAATATTTCAAACTAAGGTATAATCAATGAATATCCAGGTGCAATATTTTAGGGAGTCTAATTAAGGACTTCTAATCATACTTTATTGTTACCAGCCAAGCCCTGACAACTATTGTTAATGGCACTCAGACTTAAGATGGTTACTACCAAGAGTGGAATCTGAAGGAATTAATTACCACAAGTAGCCTACCCACACAAGTGTCCTGAAATGGACTGCTAAACTTCTAGCCTAGCAGGATTCTGCATTTCCACTGTCCCACTGGAGTCAGTGTAAAGTAGTCTTCAGGATGTTTATCTTGATTTTACCCCCCTTATTTTCTTTTTTTTTTTTTTTTTTAATTTTAACTTTATGTTTCCTTTCCTTCTGCTGTATTCATTTGTATTCTATGCCATCTGCTCCCTTATCTATTTTCTCCACAGGTAAATATCCTGATCCTGCAGTAATATCTCATGAAACCTGATGTAAATGAAGAGAACTTTATAAAAACCGAAAGACAAACCTCTGTGGTTCCAGTTTGGGCAGACAGTGCCAGTTGTACTTCAGGATTTTCTTTTTCAATTTTTCCTTAATCTCTCACTTCCTCTTCTGTTCTCCCCCCAGCCTTTTCCTGTTCTTTTTCAGTCTTGTCATTCTGTCTCCCAGCTTCTTGACTATTTTCTCTTTGCTTTTTCTTTCCTGCCTCTGCTCTGATGCCTTTCATCTCTCCGAAACCATCTTGCGGCTCCACAGCCCAATTCTACCCCTCACTGTTCAAGACCTACTCCATCACTAACCTTTTTCTCATCCTGCTTTCACAGTCTCTTTGACTCTATCTATGCACTTAACTTTCGATATTTCCTTGCCCTCACTCTGTCAACCTTCATCCTTCAACCAGTATGCACCACTCAGTATACAGCTTAGCAGACAGCATCTTCAGTGGCTAATTATGACAGAGAGAATACATTTCCCAGTCACAATTAAATCCCAGGGACTATAACGTTTTCCATTGCAAAATTCACAGCAGAGGTTCTGTTAGAGACAGTGGAAGACTGTATTGGTCTGTTTGGTTTTCCTTAACAAAACAATCTCATTTGATAGTTCTGATAAATCATAGAAAGATAAAACATGCAAGTACTTCATGGCAATCAAAGACTTTACTCGCAGGTAAAAACCAGAGATGTGTACAGCTGTGACCCCGCTTTACTTAGTCCATAGCCTTTTTCTAGTCTAACAACAAACCAATATGAAACCATATTCCCCTGGAAAGCTTTTGAGTAGAGAAAAGAGAAAAAAAATATCAAAGAAGAGAAGAGGATATAAATATAAAATCAGTAATATAAACAATAAAATAATTTATAGATACCTGTTGCTTGTTTGCAAAAGGATCCTCTAGATAGGAACAGAAGGAAAGGAAAAGCAAATTACCGTGGAACTTCAAAGGGGAGCAAAAAGAAAAACCCGATGAAAGACAAAAGAAAGGTGCTGCTCCTGCAGAACAGGAAGGGGAACAGCACCCTTCCAGTATCTGAAGATTCGCTTAATGAATTACCCCTAGCTGAAAGTGGCCAAGATTCCTGGCTAAATTAGCACATCCAACCACCAGATGGGGGCTATAACATCAGTTGCAATTGCTGATGTGTCCAGAGACACCAGAGCCACCCAACCCAGCTGGCAGTGATCCACTAGCACTGATGTCCACAGTTTTACCTGCTTACCGCGGGCACAACCACAATTCTGCACAGCCTTCCTAATACATTCGGCTATCAAGACAGTATTTGCAGGGCAGGAAAGCACTAAAACACTGACTGAAAGTCCTGATGCAGCTAGACAGAAAATATTGTTGTTCTTGGCCAAAGAAACCGATGTCTCAGCTCCAGTTTTGACCAAGTTAGCAATACCCAGTGAACACTAGGACAGGATGTATCCAGTCCCGCTAGAGAGGCATCGTCAGCCCTGAGCTATCCCATGGGCCATGCTAGCTCGTAGAGTACTGGAAGAAGCACTGCCCTTCCCCACAAAATCTGAAATTGCAGGTATTCCGGCAACATTCGATTATTCATTCTCACAAGACAGTTTTTGTAGGCCTGCAAGTTGTAACTTTGTTGTCTTGGCAATGGCCAATCCTGTTAATACCACCGACCCAGTTCAATTTCCTCTGCCTCTTCAAGAGGCTGCAGTGTTCTCCCTTTTCTGTCTTAAATTGTTAGGTAGCAGTGGTATGTACTGTTAAACTGTTGTCACATCTCATCCCAAAGGTGCTGGTATTTCACTGACTGATAAAGTGTGATCCTTTAATTTAAAACTTAAGGGACAGATATTGATAGCGCGTTATCCCATAAGGGAATCTACCACTCAGAGGAAGATACTGTTCATTATAAATAAGGTTATCAGAATCTAGGCCACATAGCGCTGAAGTGAAACACGTTAATACACAAAAATGTAAGTTTTATTATCAGTTTTGCTATGCAGGTATTGATAGGTTGCTGTGATAACACAAAAAGCCCCGCGCTTGACAAGAGAAAAGAAGAATCACAGAGTAGGTGCATGGTACTACTACAAAGGTGGAGGGAACATGGTGTAAAGAACTCAAGTAGAATCTTTATGTCGTTGGAAGAGATAAAGTCTTCAAAATGACAGAAAATAATTGCCTAATAAAGAGCTATAGTACTGCCCTAAGCTGCAGAATGAAACAATTATTTTTATGTAGCTCCTCGTCTTTAGAATCTTAAATTCTTTTTGTTGTTCTCTCATCTTTCCCTTGATCTCTTTGAAGACTTTTCCCTGTATATTTAACAAGTATTTTTTGTTTGTTTTCTCTCCCACTTACCCCTGCTCTCCCCCCAGTGTTTTATCTATGATGCTTCTCTGTAACTTGCCTCTACGCTGTTGTTACCTTACTGACTGTAACATCACATCATGGACCAGATCATTACAACCATCTGTTATCCAGCACAGCTGACATATTAACCTACAAATGCCCCCCTCTCTCTCCATTATTCTCACAGGTCAGTACGGTTCATTGGTACCCCGTGATAGATGATGCAAAAGGAGAGGAGATTAGAGCATCAGTGGCAGGAGACTGACTCTGAATCTGATCAGTTCAGGCAGAAGGGATTTCATGTGATCCTAAGATGCAGCTGTAGTATAAAACAAGAGATACTTCTTCATGTCTGTCACACTGAGTGCAAAATCCCAAATGAGCAGAGGCACTGTGGGCAGTTGCTCATTTAATTAACCTGCCCTGACTTTATCAGGTTCCAGGGTCTAACGTCATTTGATAGAGTTTTCACTTTGCTGCTTAGATGAGATCACCCATTCTGGAGACAGTCTGTGAGGCTGTCTCTACACTGCATTTCATGTGTGAGCCCAAACGCATCTCACCTCCAAACAGCCTGCGCGCTCCTACGTATCCAGGGTGCAGCAGTGGAGGAAGCTTCAGCTTTTTCTATCTGTTGTTCAGTATTATGGCTGCAGCCCTGGTAAGTCTTTATTCCTGAACATGCCAAATGTTTCCAGGCATGCCCAAAGGGGCTATGGTGCCTCAAGCAGGTGGTGGTGAAGACGGGGTCTAGGCAGGTGGTGAAGCACCAAAGGCACAGCCACCAGTCCTACAGCCTAAGTGATATGGTGGAGGATAATTGCAGGTTTAGATTCATAACCTTATTTTTTAAGGACTTTTAAAATACCGTGTTTGATATAAATGTAAGATTCACATGTATCTACCTCTCCCTCTAATTTTAAATGGGAGGTTTCATATTTTGTCAAATTAACAGCTTACGCATTGAAATTCCTTGGTGTTACGAAATAAAGCACAAGAGCCAGTTCAGTCCCTTCCCAATCACTACTGAAAAACTTAAACAATTCTGAGTGGATGCAGCAACACAGATATAAGCCTACCTACCTATGGAAGTCTTAGTTAATGTTTCCGATGTGTATTGTGCTCATATTGTGTCCTTTAAAATTGACTCTGTTGCAAATAACATAGATTTGTAGTATAGCTGTCACTTGCGTGATCTCAGTGAGACAGCTTTTTCTTCTCTATTTTCGTGATTAGAAAAAGGAAAATAATGCAGCTGAACAAAGAATACAAAATGGATAATTTAGCCTACAAATTTTACCCTAATTTACTTGATCTTAATTTTCTGCTTTTAGAATACTGGCAAGAAGATAATGATTTCCTAACTGTATTCATTATAATCTCTTTGGATCATTTCTTAGAGTATTTAAAATTCACTATTCAAGCTATACAGTTTAGTTGCCACTGGTCAGTCAAATCACATGGCATCGTGTCTGTTCTCTGACTGGTAAATGAACAAACAAAGCCAAAAAGTATGTGGAGATGTCAAAAATCTAGTTCTGCACATGGTTGTGCCAACTCTCTAAGTTCTTTGTAGAGCTACTTATGAAAATAACATTTCTATAACAAAGATAGTTGACAACAAGAGAGCCTAAAAATGGGATCCAAAATGCATTAGTTTTTGAAGAAATATTCACTGAAAGTGATTTTCAATATTCCCTCAGATTAAGATAACTAACTACCCATCGTATTCAAAGGAGAGGTTTGGCTCTGGCTAATGACGTTCTGTGATAAAGGTAATCACTGTACCTGATTGCCAACCAAGTACCAATGACTGATTAATGAAATAAATATGGATTACAGCCTATTCAGAAGGTTTGAGGGGGAAAAAAGATTATATGTCTTTTGTTGCCACCCCACAAACATTACATAGATTACAATAGATGTTGGAAACTTTACAGTCAGCCTTTTTCGTATCCTGCTACACTTTGTTAGAGAGACCAATACGTTACCCTTTTTAAAGAGAAAACAAAATGCCAAGTTATGTGAACACAGGACCACATTAAGAAACAAGAAGGTCATACATTCATAAAAGCTACAGAGAAAATCTTTAGCCTAAAATCTCAATAATACAATTCTGGGCTCATTGATTTTAATGGGCTTTAGATCAGGCCATTATTTCTGTTGCGATTACAATATCTATATAATTTATTCATTTTTACAATCATGACAGTGAGTTACTGTTTGATAAGTGTTTCTAATTTTAAAGGAAAAAAATGTTTCATTAATTAAAGATTATTCCTTGGCATTAATTTTATAAAGTGTGCTGTAGCACTCTTTTTCAAATTAAGAAAGAAAATCTATGCCAACAGAGCGCCAATGAAGAACTTGTTATGAGTTAACAACCCTGTCTGAAGACAAATCGGAGACATCTCAACTTCTTGTTTAATTTTGACTCTGTACTGATAAACCTTTTCTTAACAGCGCCATCTCAGCAACGTGCTCATCTAAAAATAAATTTCAGCTTCACTACAATCCAGACTTTCTGGCTCTAACAAATAACTTTTCTGTGTCAGGCTGATAGTACGGAAGACTAGTATAAAACCATTCACATTCTTAGTCAGCCATTTTGGCTGATAATAATTGGAAGACATTTTTTTCTTTTGGATTTTTTACTGTTACCTGCATTTGTAATGGTTGGAATTTCTGATTTACTTTTGTGAAAGCAGCTGAAACCCATTTATTTCATTCCATAACTTCTCTAAGCAAACAGCAGTGCATCCTTCCCCCACCTGAGAACCACCAAGTGAAATGCTTAATGCGAGTTAAAATGACAACAATAACAACAAAAAACCCAAAACAAACCAGAACAAAGAACTTGAAGAGTTTTGCTTTTAAAAGTATTAATACCAGAGAAAGCATCAGAAAAATTCGAAGGCAACTTTAGAACTGTTCCTAGTCTTGTTGTTATATCTGTTTGGCAGAAGGAGAAAAGATACGGACATAAAATATTCAGAAGACCACAATAATTCTGCCGGGACATCTCCCAAAGGCAGGATTCGGGTCAGTTCCCCCCAGATCCATTGATCCCAGTTATGGGATTGTATAAAGGAGGATAAGCAAATTACAGTTTCAAATGGAATTTAAAATTTATGATGTCTTGAAAATCTCACTGGGATTTCCATGTTGTCCTGCCTCCCAACACAGAGCTTAGCCAAGGAATGGTTTAGCCTGGTTTGTCACCATCACACCTGAGGGATATTGGCTGGAGGGAACAGACAGTGATCTGGTAGCAGGAAGGTCAATGGTCTTTCCTGGAACCTTTTGAGGAAAGAATCAAACCTGAATACATCTCAAATGCTAAATCTGGCCTATAAAAGCAAACATAGGGCCCTAAATCCAGAACTTTTCCATTAATGCAACCAAAGAACATTGTCCGTCAGCTGGACAGCAGTGGAAAGTGCCTGTTAATATAAGCAATAGGAAGATATCTGTGTTAATTTAAGTAATATGGAAGTGTTAATTTAAGTAATAGGAAGATATAATTATTTGGGCTTGTTTTAAGTATGATTTCAAAGAAACTGGTACACATGAAAGCATCCTATTCCTTTAAGTCTGGTGATCCTTCAGCTCCAGTGGTAGAAGCAATTGTATTACCATATTATTATATTTCCCCAGTGTACAGAAGGGAACATCTTTTATTCCAAGCTGCACAGTCTATCTGTTTGAAAGTAGACAGTACATAAGACAGTGTGGAATAAGTACCTTTTGGTAACCAAAGAAAAATCCCTGGCAGCAGAAAGAGAACCCAAAGTCTAGGGTTTTAAGGAGCTCTTAACCAGCTTAATAAAAAAAAAAAAATAATCAAACAAGAAACAGAGAAAATACACTCTTTGGGGGCAGACTGAAGCCACCTAGGAAAGCTGCTAAGAATGCCAACACATTTCTTAGCTGTACAGAGAAGTAGCCTAAATGCAGAAAATGATGAGTACACCAGGAGTCTGTGTGTTCACACTAACATAATTTAGCCACAAATACAAGGTACTTTGCTACTGTCCCTTGTGCACATGAACAAAGATTGCATATATGCATATATTTTTCTACACATACTCTTAAAGCCACCTCTCTAGGATGGAGAACAAAATCAATGTGTAGGCTTTAAATCAATGGCCATTTTCTTCCAGTCTCGAGTAACTTTGCGTGGTTTTAATCACTGCTGACTTCAATAATTCATTAACATACCCTGAAAGTTACGCATTTTCTCTTTCTCAAACCTTAGAAATGAAGATTTCCACATCCATTGTTTATATGTCTGTAACAATTTATGTAGAAATTACACAGTCAAAAGATGAAGAAATGTAACATACAGTATAAAGCACGTAAGATACCTTCTCTCAGCCTGAAGAGAAACAGTAATTTTTCACCAGAACTAGTGAACTAGAAATTCTGATTTATTGATCTTTGAGGTCAGATGTAGGTATTTTTGGTTGGCTGGTTGATTTTTGTTTTGCTTGTTTTGTTTTGCATTGCCCTTTTGGATTCATGGAAGGTAAGGCCAAAGTGTTAATGCTTTAATTCAGTCAGTATTAGAGCCCCTCTTACATCTTTCTGAGTATCCTTCAAAGCTGACATCCTGTTTAATATCTGTATCCGTCATCTCTGAAAAGCAATCTCATGTTGGAACTTTAAACTGCCATATGATAGCACACTGTTGTGCTCCTGTTTTTCAGAGTTTCACTAGGAAAGGATAAGAGGGAGAGAACCCTGAAGGGGAGAGAGGTAAGTTTACTTTCTTGAAAAAAATGTCCTTTATTAAAGACTCAAGCTTCAACAAACCTGATTGAATTGAACTTGAGAAGTGTGAACAACACTATTTTTTTATGGCTTGCAGCAATTTCTAACTGAAAGGTAGGTAACAAGTATAATAGCCTTATATCTGGTATTCTGGCTTTTTGCACACCAAGGGCTTAATTCTCAGAGGACACGTAATTTGGAGCTCCATTTTCCTACAATTTTAGTCTTTTCATGCCCAAATCACTATGTCCTTTCAGAATAGTTGCATGGCACTACTGCATTGTAATCTTTAGGTACAGTACTAAATAAAAGCAACATTATGACTGCTTTACAGTTGGTAAACCAAAATGCTGTCCATGTTTCCAAAATGCTCAGTTCTCTTTAGCGCGCGATTTGCAAAATTTTCCACAAAAAGGAGAAACCTCTTCACATGAGACTTTGATTTCAGTAAAACTTAATTAATTACATGTACATCTTTGTGTTCATATTTTGTGCTTGTCTATATACACAAATATTTATTTATATACACCCTGTACACTCATAGACTTATAAATCAACAGTATTTTGACTCTACTGAGCTTCCCAGACCATTGATTTAGATTGAAAAATGCCACTTGATATTTCTTCAGCTGAAATCCATCCTTGCACGATGGTCTACAAACTACTTGAGGCCCACTTATTTCAGGGTTTAAGTAGCACTTCAGTGATGCATAGCCTTGTAGAGATAGAATTTTACCTGTAAGGAGCATCCCACTTCTTTTCTTTTGATAGTTTTAACTGTGCAGTAGGACTACAAGTGCTTTGTAAAATAATACTGTGAAATTTGATGTTTCCCTTCCTCTCAGTTACATATATTCTTATTCTGAGTGGACTTTTCTTCCTATTTGAAAAAAGAAAAAAAGGGGGAGGGGCGGATTTTAAAGCAAAACAGAGTCTTTTTTTCTTTATTTTACCATTTGTGCTGATAATACAAATCTCATGATGAGAAGTGAGGTGCAATCTGATGCGTAAAGAAGAGAATCAGCTTCACTCTTCATTAATCATACTATTGTGCATCCTTGACAGTAGTAAAATCGTGTCATTTTTCAGGAAACGAACAAGTACAGGAAGAGTCTGAAAGATGGCTGGTGCACACAAATTTATTATCACCATAGCTGGGCCTAGCACTTTGAAACCAGGCTAGGTTTCTTTTCCTCAGAAAAACAAACCAGCTCTTATCTACTATATAGGGGAGTCGGTGGAAGTCCTTCCATCAACTTCAAAGAAAATTGAATAGAGCCTGCATTGCACAGACTAAAAGAAGATGAAATAAGATGAGAGAAATGTGTGTGAAAAGGCACTATTTGAAGAACAGGGGCATTGAGAAAAAAGGATTAAGCAGATTATAAATCCTATGTAAAAGGAGTTGCTTCGTGCGTGATCATGAACCACTCAAACCCAATTGCTATGTTGTGCAGGGGCTTCAGTTTCCCAGCGCTGACTGGGGAGAACTCTCAAGACAAAGCAAGCAAGCAAGCTTTTTGCCAAATTTCTTGGCCCTGAATGATATCTGAACGCCATGCTCCAGACTGATATAAGAAGAAACTTGGTGAAGTGAATTTTAAGTAACATGTCAGAATTTATTCCCATAAACATAAGGCAAATAGTTTCAAGTCCAGATGAGCAGTTTCATTATGTATATAGCTGTTTAATGATCTGTTAAGTTCTATAGTTTTT
This sequence comes from Dromas ardeola, assembly GCA_013398915.1. NCBI lineage: Eukaryota > Metazoa > Chordata > Aves > Charadriiformes > Dromadidae > Dromas > Dromas ardeola. The sequence goes on from VYZM01003161.1 coordinate 99,065, forward strand.
CTTCCCTGTGAATATTTAGATATCAATAAAGCATCTTGTACTACTTCCAGGATTCTTGGACATATTACTAATTATGGGCACAAGATCTTGATGAAAATAGGTTTCAGAAGTTGACAGTGAGGGATGTGTTTGAGAAACTGTTTAGGACATCTCAATACTTAAGAGATTTACTGCAGGAAGTAATTTCATGAAAGTCCAGATGAGTACTATCCTAAGAAATATCAACTGCTAAAGCTAAGTAAATGACCTGGTAAACAGTGAAATCTAAATGCTATGTTATGTGCATATACACACCTGCAGAGTAGATAAGCAATATTTATTCACACTGGTATATACATTTTAGATAAACTGAAATAAACGTCCCATGTCAATTACAGATTTACAGATACTGTATTTATTTATTTTTAAGATGGATTTTTGCAAATCATGCAGTATGAGAACACAAAATCATGCATATAGAAAAACTAGTAGCAGAAAATACCTATAGCATAATTTATTTCAGCCCATTTCATAAAAGCCAGAAGGTAAAGATAAAGTAAGTTCATTTATTCTCAGAACTACAATGTTGCTGCTGGTATCAGACTATCAGAAAGTCAGATCCTGATAATATACCCAAAAACCCATAGCATACTAATAATTTCCACAGTGGGTAGTAGTAAACAGATTTTTACACTCTATGACTTTCACAGTTATTTATTAGTTTTGCTTGACAATATTTCCTTGATTTGGGCAAGCCTAAAACTAGAACACAACCAAGAAACATAAGGAGCAAGTATCCAGACTTTGGCTCAGGTTGAGGACACTGCGGTAGATAATGATGGTTCAAATGTTATGAAAGAGTAGAATAATTAATTATACCACCAGAAAAAAGACTCATGAATTTACCATCTGGAAGCATTATTACATTGTGTGTCTAAATTATTCCCCTACCCTTAGCACAAATCTTCAGAGAGTGGCAATTTAATTACACAGAGGGTAAAAATTAAATTCCACAAACAATTGGAACGCTTCCTCTCCAGTACTGTATTGAAGAATCTTAGTAGGAAGATGGTATTCGATAAGTCTATTTCTTACGCCACAAAGATGAAAGCAAGTGATTGCCCCTATCTACTATACTGCTTACCTGCAAAAGGAAAAGCCTCTGATACCTTTTGCTATCAGCGTATATCTAGTTTTGCCCACTGTTAACAATCGGCCTGTGCCAGGTGCAATTATACACACCTTCAGCTGCCACAGCTAAAGATGACGACTTAATAAAGTCTTTCCAAAGCTACAAATTATGACTGTGCAGCCAGGCCGTTAGCCAGAATGCATTACTACATACGTGCACTGACTGTAAGTTTATACTAGAGCTTGCCATTAGCCAGGTTATAGGCCTTTCTTTCAGAGTTGTATAAAGGAGTTCCTGGAGTTTATTCTTTCAATCTCTAAATCAAATACCCCTTAACACGAGGCAAGATTACATACAGTTGCCAGAGATAGTATCTGAGTATGTAATACACACTTGATATTGCAAGTCTCCAGCCTTCCTTTAGGGGTCAGAAAGTGTGGCAGTAAATTCTCTCAAGACTTTCCCTTCATGGGTGTGAAAAAAGAATGGAAGACACTTAGCATTAGGGAATATCTGCTTAAAATTTTGTTTTCTACAGGAACTTCCCATACTTCCTCAAGAGAAAGCTGGAGGTACAGCAGTACCTGTGAATGTGAACAGAGACCTTGGGGCAGGCAGCTCCCTTTATGCCTGGAATAAGGATCTCCACAAATACTTGGAGATGCCCGCTAGATATCAGCATCCCAATGCTCCTAATATACTAATTTTATGTAAATAAAGGTTAAAATCTACCGCGTGAATTAATATTTCTACCACAGTACTTCTGAAAGTGCAATGGTTGCTGAGGGAGGTTGGAGAGGGTAAGGAAGAAGTACGTGGCAAAAACTGCTGCTTCACAATTTTCATGCCTGCCCTCCAGAAGAGTTACAAAAGTCAGTCCACTCTCCAAAGTACAAAATAGATGAATGAGCACCTCAAAAATAAGAACCAGCTCAGACTATTGCCAAACTTCAAAACAACTCCAAACTTGCTTGATGTTTGGAGTGCTGCTCTTCCCGTTTCAGGTTTTTTGTTTGGGGTTTTTTTTGGCTTTTCAACGTGTTTGTGTCTTTGCACTTTCTGTGAGAAGCCAAAAGGAGAAGCAGAAATAACACAATAATGTGAGAAAGGTCAGCCTGTTGACAGTTCCAACTTGATTTTCAGATCAGAGAAGACAGGGAGGGATAAGCATTGGGTAAGTCCCAGAGCATGTGGATGTTTCAGACCTTTTCAAGGTTTGCTTATCAAAATCTGCAAAGTGGAAGAAACCAAAGACTAAAACTATTATAATAAAAACGTGAACATTCACACACACACACGTGTTAGTCCTGTAGAGGGACTGTGATTTGGGTCTTGTTTTCACATATCAGTCTCATTTCAGCGGTGATGACTTAAGCAACAAACATAAAACCACCACCACAAAATCTCGGTCCCAAATGGCATTCTCCAAAATGTGGCATTCTTCAGACATGAATTTGTCTCATTAGGATGGGGTTACGGGTGGCACTTGAAGCCCATCCTGTCTCTTCTCTTTACTAGAGGGTACATTTGCTTACTAGAGAACAATGGGGAAACTTTACTTGGTTTAATTGTGCTCTTGCTTGCAAATATACTTGACTCTATCCCTGTATTATTTATTGTTTCTAAAGATTCTGAAGAACTAATTAAGTGCTATAAATGATTCAGGAGTAAGGAGGGAATTTCACCTGTAATGTAAAATTTTAAGTATTTTAGACTTAAAGTTAGTGTTTGCAGGTCTACATTTTGTCTTATGCATATTATTAGTCATTTCTGAATAAGCATAAAATGAGGAATATTTTAGGTGAACAAAAACATATTGCACTACTTGATCTGAAATCAAGCCATCAATTAACTTAAATACATAATAAAGAATTTAACTGTATAAGCCACAAGCACTTTTTGTTGGTGAAAACTTTTCAAATTTTGTGTAACCAAGCCGAGTGTCAAGTGAGCAAGCTCCAGAAACAAAGGTATTGCCTTTATAAAAGTGGGAGTTTTAGCTTGATTCCCTAAATAATCCCAGTCCAAGAAGACCTTTAAATAAAAAAGTGTTGAGTAAAGAAACCTACACTGAAATACCAGTGTATGGGAGAGCGCAGGAGAGCAGTGTGTATGGAGACAGATAATTCTTAGCCTCCCTACACTTTACTGAACAGATTTTACTAACCTAAAAATGTCCGATTTAATTCGCAGTGTGCAAAGCAGAACAAAACAAGAAAGACTCTGTTTCACAGACGTGATTTTGTATATTTGCACCTTGTAATGGCTCCCCCGCAACTGCCCCTTGGAGTTTGTTTTGTTTGTTTACATTTGCTGGTTGTTTTTTAGAAAGAGCAGTAAAAGACACAATCACAGCAGCGACACTAACCAACGCTATTAACTGTGCTTTTGTACACCGCTGCTGCAGCTCTGACACTCAGTCTTACTAACTACATAGTAGAATTTAAGCTGGATCATTTAAATAATGATAAAGCTGTCAAGACTCTGATGTGATTTTCTTCTTGAGCAATTCACCTTCTATTACAGGTTTTATTGTACTTTATAGTGGGCATCTGTAAATCTGTGGATCAGCTTAGCTCCCTAATTTACACCCATTGCACGTACTACATGGTTTTAACTGACTTACTTTAGAAGGATTCACAGTAGTTGCTAGGAAACCTTTCTGTGTTCTTTTCACTTCTTATATAGCATTAGCTTTTCAATTGATAAGGCTGTACCTTTAGGTACAGAGGGATTTAAGCAGAATCAAACAATGACGGTAGGACTGCAGCATAGATAAGCAAAAAAAAAGGGGGGGGGGGAGTGCAAATCCTTGTTCTTTGTACAGGTAATACAGAGGATTAGACCAAAAGAAAGGACATAACACATTTTCCATTAATATTTCTAAAAGATATTCTGCATCACATTAAGAAAAGCAGCAAAACAAGACTTCTTACCATAGCTTAAAGTTTATACAGTTGTAAATGACTGTAGCAGAGAAGCCATTTCATTGTGCTACTTCTGTTACACGGCATGTCTTCCCGGGAATAATTTCCAACGGTAATATTGTAAAGCAATTTTCTGTATGAGGGAAGGATAACTCCCATACAGCTTTAACAAAGTAAATGTTCTTGCCAAAAGTATCTCTGTCGCAAACACATTCCCACCAAGATCACCCAGTTAAGAGTCATACTTTTTTCCTGCTGAAACACAGTCTGATGGATGTCCTCAGGTTAGCAGACACACAGCCTGTGTAAGAGCAACAATAGAGCCATGTAGAGAGTGAAGAGACAAAAGAAAACTTTACCCTTATCTACTGTAAACTATATTGTCTTACTGCTTCTCATTCTACTGGGATAAAATAGTCTCATCTTTTATTAGGAAGCATCCTTTTCCTGACCAATTCAGGTATACAAATGTGTACCTGATGCATAGCAGTAATTATATTACTTTCAGAAGAAGATTTTCTATTATGCCATTTTTCTCCTCCCCAAAGGATCCCGTCTCTTTTCAAAAGTTTCAGATCTTATTTGAGCAGGCAAGCCGTGAAGAGCCCACTGACGTTCTGCAAATCTTCCTGTTCCTGATGCACCAAGGTGCTTCACTGTCCTCAAAGCCTGATGGTGGCTGCTCAGCCAAGATTGTAGTACACTCTTGGCATTGCAACTCATTAGCTTGAACAGCACCCCAGCTATCTTTTAATAGGCCTTATAGTAAATTTATGGATAGTGGAAGCTAATTTTTTGCCTTTACAATTGAAAGAGGAAAGATAATCAGAATTGTCTTTTCTATGTCTTTTTAATCTGGGACAGCTATAAAACTCTAAGTGCAGGTGATCCTGCAGGTATTTGCTTGTTTCAAAGTTCCTGAAAGCCAAACCCAATAAATTTTATTTATTTTTTTTTTCTATACTGTCCTGCAGAGACCAGAGAGTCTCATAACATGACAGGCTCACTTCAGAAAATAATCTAACTCATTTCTTCCAACAGCCTTACTCAAATCTCTTGGGTTAACAAATCTGGGTTTGCATTAGCACTGTCTTGGGTAGAGTGAGATTTTTTAAACACCTACTTTCTACCAGTCAATATGAAACAAGGAGAGAAAAGTAATCCCCAGCATCTTGCTTTCAAACCAGCCAAATCAGAGAATATATGTGAATGTACAGAAATAAGAAGGCTACCACACCTTCATTTCTAATATAGCCAGGCAAAACAAGTATTTCAAATAATAAGACAAAACCACAAATAATAATTCATGAATGAGTTTAAGGTTCATGAAGTTTAAAGGTAAGCAGACCACTGAAAGAAATGGTGACAGGCTACACTCTGTAGACCATTAACTCCAACCAGTAAGCCCTGTGCCAAATCCATTATCAACCCTTCTTGAAAGGTGTGATTGTCTAAAGCAAACATCATCTCAGATGGATTTTAAAACATCATGAGATAAGGGACAATATTCTTATGTGCAAAATGGTAATATCAATCTCTCAGTGGTACATGCAAGATAAAGCCCCCACCCCACTCCCCAGAAAAACTCCCCATTTATGCATCACAGTCTTGCATAAACTCCTTTAGCCACAGGAACAAACAGAAACCTATATAGTGTTATTGCAAAAGGAAGGCTAAGTTTTCAAAGAACTTGGCTACTACTTCTCTTTGAGGCATATCTTTCTGCTTGATGACATCCTTTGAAACTGTAGAAGCAACTGAAAAGATATCAAAGTAACAAAACACCCTCCAAACCAAACAAAAAACAATACAACCCCAGATCTCAAAAAACAAAAGAGTGGCTGCGGCTCTCCATGCAGGATATGCTCTTATTAACTCTCTTAAGGGCCATTCTGAAAGTGGCAGAAGAAATGTTACAGCACACAGGCTGAACTTTTCCCATATCATCACAACTGACTTTGCATTGTATGCTTTCTGTTATTCTTCTGTGTATTCCCTAAAATATCATATGAATTAAGGTACACACCATAGACTTATGCGGCTAACAATAAAAGAAGAAAAAAAAAAAAGGAGGAGGAAGAGGAGGAGCGGGGACTTAAACACATTTCAAAAGGCTCCAAATAACTTTTCATTTGAAAAGGAATTCTTAACACCAACAGATAGAAATTTAGAAAACAAAATTCTCAAGAATAACTACTAAAAGCTACTTTCATCTTTTGGGTGAAATAGTTCGGATCACATTGACCTGAAGAGATCACTAATGAAATATACAGATGAATCTACATTTGAAATACTGCAGAGAGCCAGTAGAAAACGACTCATAGAAAATTCAAATTACAACAAAAGGTGTTTTGCATTGGGAAATACAAACTAATACACCTACAGGAATATTAGACTGTTTCTCTTTCTAAAACACATAAAAATCGTATTTGTTAAAAGTATACAGAAAAGACTGCTTGCACTCAGAACTGTGTCTGCAAAGGCACTCTGAGAAAATATACAGAACAAGACTAGATTAGCTGTCCTCTACTTTATTCCCATCTTCCTTAGAAGGAGATACATGAGGCTATGAAGTACCGTATTCTTCCAAGAGGAAATGCCTGAGGAATGTTGCTGCACATCTCAAACCAGTAATGATAGACAAAATACTAAGATTTTGCATGAAACTAGCTTATATTATGCAGGTAAATACAAGAGAAATCCAGCATCCCTGTTACACAGCGGACTTTATTATTTGGTCTACTATTCAAGTGTAAGTAACTCAGGGTTAAAATACGAGTGATGAAGAATGAGTTTTCTATTTAACTTTTGCTTACCAAAACTAAATCACGCATTCCATATTGTGTTGTTTTTTTAAAGAACGATGTGTAGGAAAGAACAGTTTAATTCAGTTTTTAAATTGCACTCGAGAAGAATATGACTACTAGGCTATTCTCAGTTCCGAGTTCTCTACTTCACCTAGCAGTGTTACACATCAAACAATGAAAACAATACATAAAGCGTCTGCTTGTGTATGATGGCTGCTTTCACTTCAAGATGCAAACAAAAGCTCTCATTTAGCCAGTCACACTATTTCTATCAATACAAACACATATTAGTGCATTAACCCTGCATGAGACATATCTGAACTGCCCAGAGGTTAGCAATCCCTCCATCGTTACAACCTAGTTACTAGCTGACTTCACTAACCATCAATAGGATCAGTTTGCTTGCAAACGCCTATTCGGTTTCCCAGAAGCACAAATTATGATTTATTTTTTTTAAATTCCGATTAATTCTGATTTGTTTAAAATTACAGATAATTGAGTGTTGTGGTTTAACCCCTGCCGGCAACTAGGACCACGCAGCCATCCACTCCCTCCCTCTCCCCCAAGTAGGGTAAGGAGAAGAGGGAGAAAAAGGAGGAAAAAACCCCCAAACTCAAGGGCTGAGATAAAGATGGTTTAATAGAACCGCAATGGAAGAGAAAAAAAAAATAAATGGTAAAAGAATATAC